>VDFB02034617.1:98894-240798 GCA_007258455.2 Sequoia sempervirens
ATTGAGAAATGGGAAATAAATATGAGAGGATGGATAGAAGGAGGGAGGGGAGGGTCCTTCAAGAAAATCTATTTAAAGCAGAAACCAAGATATAGAATGATGGACAAAAATAGAGGATCTATGCAATGAACTCTCACTTGCCAAAAACTCTAAGAAGGTTACAAGAAAACATGATACAAGGACTTAAAGCAAGAGCCAAGCTTAATTGACTAAATAATGGGGACAAAGTTACTAAATTCTTCTTTAGGCACCTTAGAGATAAGAACATAAAAGAACAAATAGACCAAATTTGTGTTGAAGGGATTTCCTTATCCAATCAAATTGATATTAAGAACCAATTCTTCTAGTTTTATATGGATATTTTTACCTCTGAGGGAGATAATCAAGCCAACATTAATACCAAGAACTACATCAAACAGATCATACCCAAGAAAATTTAGGAAAAGGACCATTTTGAGCTCAATAAGGAGATCTCCAAAGATGACATAAGGAAGGCAATATTGTCCCTGCCAAATGATAAGACTCCCAAGATAGATGGCCTACCAGTAGAATCCTATAAAACATTTATAGATTGGGTCCAATGATGACCTATATCTATTCTAAAAGGAGGCCTTTGAGAGAGGTTATTGGGAAACAACATCAATAAATGTATCATCAAGTTACTCCCAAAGGAAGGGGATAAAACTCTAATAAAAAAATTGGAGGCCAATCACACTCCTAAATACATCTCATACAAGATATTAGCAAAGGTGTTTGCAAACAATCTGGTAGATATCCCACCTTCTTTCATTAACAACACTAAAACTATCTTTATTAAAGGAAGATACATATTAGAAAATCTAATAACAAGTTGGGAGGCCATGAAATGGACAAGATACTCCAATCAGGATGTTGCAATACTTCTTTTAGACTTTGAAAAAGTCTATAATAGGGTGGAATGGTCCTTTGTAAGGCTATCCCTCAAAGCTTTTGGATTTCCATAAGCATTTTGCAATATGGTAAACACTCTATTCAAAGATGTGAAGGAACAAGTTGAAATAAATGGTTCCCTAACATAATAATTTGTCTTGGAGAGATCTATAAGGAAAGGATGTTCATTGGCCCCAAAATTATTTGTAATTGCTTTTGATCACTATCTCTTAAGAGAAAATGTCACCTCTTGAAACCTTACTGGATAACAAGGAACTTCTTAACATCTAGTTTGTAGATGATATTTCAATATTTATTAATCTAGAAGAAAATAATATAGATAGTGTAATGAACAAGATTAGCTTTTTTTGTAAAGCTTCAAGAGCCAAAATTGCTCTTGTGAACCCCATCATTCTGGGTTGGGATGAGAACCCTCATACTTGGCTAAAAAAGTACAACTTGCAGTGTGGAGGCCCCCAAAAGAAATTTAGATATCTAGGTATTCCTTTTGTTGTCAATCCCAACCTAAAAGACATGTGGATGTGGATTTAGGATAAAATTGAAAGGAAGATTGAAAGATGGAACAAGTATTTTTTATCACTAGTAGGAAGGGTGCAACTTTGCCAAAAAATTATGTCATCCTATAGCCTTTACATCAGATTGGTTAAGTAAAAAATATCAAGTATGTGAAATCCAAAAAAGGATTAGAAAATACCTTTGGTTGGATGATAAAGGGAAGAGAAAGAAGCATGCAATCAAGTGGGAATGGTGTTGTGTTGATAAAGCAATAGGAGATATTGGTTTAGAAGATATAAAATTACAAGGTATGGCTTTGGACTCCAATTGGATTATCAAAGCAATGGAAGGTGAAGAACCATGAAAGGTTCTAGTGAGAAAGAACATAAAAAATGTTGTCCCCAGATGGGCTAACTCTTGGAAATCTCTCCCATTTTGTGATCTCCTTAGTAGTAAATTTCCTATATCTCCTATAGGTTCAACTATTTTCAAAAGTATCTAGAAAGCTTGGGAATGCTTGAAGAAAAATGTCATAAACTACCATTACACTAAGAACAATATAGCATAGTCTTCACACATGTATCTATACGGTGGAACCTTGAACATAAGGATAATCCCCTTGCATTGCTTCAAGGTTGCTCTAAAAAATGCTAGGCTCATAAAGGCATTAATTGTTTCAGTGATATCTTAAACGATGGGTATTTAAAAATTTGGAATGATCTATGTATTGAATATAATAGATGCCCCAAAAAAATTGGAGAACATAGACTTTAATAAAGGAAGCATGTAAAGACATGTGTTTCCCTATTGAACCTAAACATAATGAAAATCAGTATGGTGAATTCCAATGGCAAGATGGTAGTTCACTATTGAAGATAAACTAAAAAATAATCTATAAATTTCTCTCTGAATAGCATGACATTTCAGAACTACTAATAAAAGCTGAGGCATTAGCTTAACTAAAAATGAATGGAATAAGATGTTAAAAAAGAATTGGTTGACTATTTTGGAGCCAAAGAAGACCTATTTTAGATGGTTGCTCCTAATTCAAAGACTACCTTATAAAATTGATTCTACTGATATTGAAATATGTAACATATTTAGAGTTCCTAAAACTATTAAGCACATTTTTTTACTATCTATATGCAAAAGAAATCTAGAAATTATTTTGTGAAAAATAAAACAAATGGGGAAATAATAATGAACCCAGTTTGGAGAAGATTTTGCTTGGAAAAAACAATAAAATTGATAAATATTTCTTTTTGTTCTAGTTATGTCTCTCCTCTAAAATACTTTGGTCTATTTGGAAGGCAAGGAATGAAGACAAATTTAAAGGGAATAGCAGGACACTTATTGAGTTTTCAAAAAGACTCATCTTGCACAATGTTGCCATGTAGGTTGTCATTACAATGGAGATTTCTAAATACAAATTTTGGAAACTACTAGAGGAAGGCATGGTAAGGATCAAGTTTTAGGAAGTCAGATATGGCCACACATTGCAGTAAGGACGTTCCAGTGTAGAAGTGTTCATAAAATCCTTGAAATAGTTTCAAAAGGAGTACAATGAGAAGATGGAGAAAAGCAAGGAGGTTCTAAAGAATGAGGCACCTCAACCTCACACCAATGAAGAGTTTGCAAATGATGAACACCTTGCAACGAATACCTTATTGGGATGGAAGGACTTAGTGTCTTACAGTGAAGGTAAGAATTAGTCTCTTATTATACTGTGTTCAAATGTAAATCCTGATGTAAATTTGTATAGATTGGAAAATATATGTATTATGCAAAAATATGAAATCTAATGGCAAGCACAATATTATCTAAATAGTACCAACATATATAGATAGAATTGATAGATAGATAGGTGGAATATAATACAACTACAAGATATAACTATATTAGTAATGAAAGCTGCATATTGTTGGGAAAATGTGTCTCAACCTTGCAATTGTATTAGTTACTTTTGATACATAAGGTATTGATCACTCGACGACAACGGTTGGGTGTGGGGGGGTCTCCCCTATAAGGGGTCCAGGGGGATCATCCCCTGGTTGGGGTCCAAGGTGCAACGTGCCCTAGCGGGGGCTTGAGGGTGGCACCACTGAGAGGAAAATTTTATTAGCTTGACCTTCCCTAGAAGGAAACCCTATTTTATGAGGGCGTTGTATTACAACTATGTATTGTGATGTATTCCAAGAATCTAATAGCAGTCATGTTTCTTTTGGATCTCTATTGGTGATACTCTTGTGAGAAGCTTGATTTGCAAGTATATTGTAATCTTTGTGATTTTTAAATAATATATTGGGTGACTTTTGGAGTGTGGGGTTTTTCTCTCGAAAGGGTTTTCCCCATGTGAATCATTGTGTTGTGGTATGCATGATATATGCATTTATTTTTGTTTAAGTTTTTCTAACTATTAAAGATCTATAAAAGTTTTGCATTATTCTCCTCTCAAGGTTAGTGTAGGAAGTTGTTCCACTACCTTAGCTTCCTTACAAGTGGTATTAGAGCCTGATCACCTTTAGTTGCAGTTGTGGGTTGTTTGGTTTTTTAAAATAATCTAGATTTGAGTGGGAGTTTGTGCAAAAGACACTTTATGATCTTGTTGTAGGAATTTTCAAATGGAAAATTCATTGGGGAGAATAGAGGTGGATAAATTTTTTGGAAATAATCTTTAAAAATGGAAGCTAAGGATGGAGGATCTATTAATAGATTAAGATCTATGGGATGTTGTTGATGAGAATGTTTCAAGGCCTACAGATCCTACTCAAGATGCTTAATATGATTTTATGGACTGTAAAGCCAAGGGTCTAATGGGATTGTTCCATGAAAAGACCTTTACACAAAAACTATGGAAGAAGCTTGGTGAGATGTATCAAGCCAACTCTTTAGTGAACAAGATTTTCTTAAGGAATAAATTGTATTCCTTGAGAATGGAAGAGGGTGGATGAATTAGAGACCACCTGGAAGCATTCAATATGTTGGTGGCTTAGTTGGAATCAATTGGTTTCAAAATAGATCAAGAAGAGGAAATGTCAGATCCTACTTTATTCTTTTCCTGATTCTCGAGTTCTCTTGTTATGACTATTGGGAGTACTTTTGTTATATTGAAGAGTGAAAATGCAGTGGGTTCTTTTCTTTTTGAAGAGATGAGGAGGAAGGTATCCATCAGTGTCAAGGAGGCCTTGAATGTTCATGGAAGACCTAAGGAAAAAGGCAAGAAGAATGAGAAGCATGACAAATCCAATTCCAAAGGGAGATCTACGTCTCCTAGAAAGTCCAAAGTTATTTTCTAGAACTACAGTAAGCCTAGACATGTTCGTAAGGATTTCAAAGAAGAAAAGAAGAAATTTGATTCTATTTTTGAGACTGAGAAGGAAGATGGTGATTCATTCATTGCAGCTTTGGCAACTTGTGTAGGTAATGATGCATGGCTAATTGACTTCGGCACATCTTTCCATATGAATTTTAATACATATTATTTTTCTAAATATTAATAATTTGATGGAGGTAAGGTGTACTTGGGTGATGATTCTTATTTAAATATTGTTGGTTGTGGTAAAGTTAAAATTAGGTTTCCTGATGGTAGAATAAAAAGGATTAATGGTGTGTTGCATATCCCTGGTTTAGCGCAAAATTTGTTATCTGTGAGAAAACTAATAGATGCAAGTGTGCATGTAGTATTTTTTGATGTAGGATGCAAGATGGTCAGAGGTGCTATGGTGATTGCTAGAGGTTTCAGATATGACACATTGTATAAGCTTGATGCATGCACTATTGAGTGCAATAGTACTTCTATGAAAAGCAAGTTTGTGGAAAAAGTGAGGGTTTCACCTTCAACACATGGTCATGGCTTTTGGGTACCCAATGGTGCTCTTTCTTTCGAATCAAAGTTACCTATAGAGAAAACTATGTTATGGTACCAAAGAATTGGCCACATTAGAGAAAAGGGTCTAAGGACCTTGAAAAATAAAAAAATTGTCTTGAAGGTCTATCTAATTGTAATCTTGAATTTGATTTTTGTGGGCATTGCATTTATGGAAAAAAATCGAATTCAGTTTTACTCAATTTTTCATAAATCTTGTGGTGTATTGGATCTTATTCATTCTAATATGTTTGGTATTGTAGATGTTCCTTCAATTGGTAAGTCCACATATTACGTTCCATTTATTGATGATTATAGTAGAAGGACATGGGTATACTTCCTAAAGAGTAAATCTAAAGTTTTCAATCAATTTTATAGAATTTAAAGCAATGGTTGAGTTGCAAACTAGAAGGAAAATAAAATGTTTAAGGATTGATAATGGCAGTGAATTTTTCTCTAATTATTTTGATAGATTCTGTAAACATTGTTGTATTCATAAACAAAAGACAACTCCGTATTCTCCACAATGGAATGGAGCTGAATAAAGAATGAACAAGACACTAATGGAGAAGGCTAGGAGTATGTTGAGTGGTGTTGGCCTAGAACAAAGGTTTTGGGCTGAAGCTAGTGCCACTGCTTGTTACCTAATTAACAAATCTCCTACATCAGCTCTTGTTGATAAGATTCCTATAGAGGCATGGTCAGGCCACAAGCCTTCATTAAGAAATCTTAGAGTTTTTGGTTGTGAGGCATATGCACATGTGCCAAAGGAGAAGCAAAAAAAGTTAGAGAAGAAGGTTGTGAAATGTATCTTCATCAGATACAGTTATGGTGTGAAAGGATACAAGCTTTGGGATCCTGTTGCACAGAAGGTAAACATAGTAGAAGTGTTATTTTTAGAGAAACTAAGCCTTCTTTTGTTACATTGCATCCAAAACAATGTAAACAAGAAGACGTGATTCAATTTCCTTCTACAACTGAGAAAGTTGAATCAAGGCTCATGGATAGACAAGAAGTTGAGGAGAGCTCATCCAACTTAGAATCTTCAGAAGAGGAGCAAGAACCTCCAATCATCTTGTTCATAGGTCCGCAAGGCATAGACAACCACCTATAAGGCATTCACCTGATGATTGGAGATGCATTTTTTCTTTAAATACTAACATGCATGAACATAGATCAGTAGAAGAGGCATTAGGTATGAATGATGCAAAATCCTGGAAGATTGTTATGGATGAAAAATGGCAGCTTTGAAAAAGAATGATACATGGGATCTTGTACCATTGCTTGAAGGAAGAGAACCTACTAGTTGCAAATGGGTATTCAAGAAAAAGATTGGTTAAGACGGAGGTATTGAGAAGTAAAAAGCAAGGTTGGTTGCAAAAGGTTACTCTCAAGTTGGGGGTGTTGATTATGGTGAGATATTTTCTCCGATTGCAAAAATGACATCCATTAGATTTTTACTTTCTATTGTTACTGCTTATGATTTAGAGGTTGAGCAAATGGATGTGAAAACTGCTTTCCTTCATTATGACTTGGATGAGGATATTTAACTATGTGGTGAAATGTAAAAGTAATTTGGTTTACAAATTGAAGAAATCTTTGTATGGCTTAAAACAAAGTCCTAGGATGTGGTACTAGAAATTTGATATATATGTGTCTAGTTTGATATTTGAGCATTCTAAATCAAATCATTGTGTTTATTATAAAATTGATGGTGATTGTTTCTTGTTTATTGCATTATGTGTTGATGATATGTTATTTATTGGTAGAGGAAAATGTATGTTTTTAGAACTAAAATCTCAACTTGTTGCTAAATTTGAAATGAAAGATCTCAGTGCAACTAAACACATTCTCTGGGATGGAAATTAAAAGATATAGAGTGAATAGAAAGCTATGGTTTGGCCAAAGTAAGTATGTCAACTCAATTTTATAGAGGCTTGATATGCAAGATTGTAGAACATTGTGTGTTCCTATTTTAGTTGGAAAAAAGTTATCTATTTCAAATTGTCCAAAATCCCCATCAAAGATGGAAGACATGATCAAAGTTCCTTAGCAAATTGTAGTTGGAATTTTGATGTATGCAATGGTTTTTACTAGACCAGACATTACCCAAGAGTTATTTCTAGATATATGTCTAGTCATGGTAGAGTTCATTGGGATGCAGTCAAAAGATTCTTTATTAGTGTTTACCTCAGATTATTCCTTAAGTTATCATAGTAATATGATTGAGGATGAGATTTCTGTTGATATTCATGGTTATGTGGATTCAGATTGGGTAGGTGATGTTGATAGCAGACTATCCACTAGTGCTTATTTGTTTACTTTATTTGGTGGTGCAATTAGTTGGATGAGTAAGCAACAGACTGTGGTTGCTTTATCCACTACTGAAGCAGAGTATATGGCAGCTACTCATTCTTGTAAAGAAGTCATTTGGCTTAAGAGATTGTGTTCAGATATTGGAATAAAACAAGGTGCAGTTACAATTTAATGTGATATTCAGAGTGTGATATGTCTAGCCAAGAACCTAAAATTTCATGCTAGGACCAAGCACATTAATGTACAATATCATTTTGTTAGAGATATGGTTGAAGATGGTAGGGTAAAGCTGGTTAAAGTAGAGACTTTGATGAATGTTGATAATACTTTAACTAAACTTGTGAGCATAGAGAAGTTTAGATGGTGTTCAAAGACTATGGGCCTTTCAGTCCCTAGAAATTAAGAGATGATGTTTATTCACCCTCTCATTGCTTTTGCAAGGTATTCGACAAGTGGGAGATTTGTTGGGAAAAATGTGTCTCAACCTTGCAATTACATAAGTTACTATTGATACATAAGGTATTGTTCATCCGACGACGATGGGGGTGCAGGGGGGTCTCCCCTCGTGAGGGGTTTGGGGGGGTCATCTCCTCGGTTGGGTTCTAGGGGCAACATGCCCTGGCAGGGGCTTAGGGGCAGTGCTCCTAAAAAGGAAAATTTTATTTATATTTTATTATTGTAAATCTAGATCGTTCATCATTAGGTCTTAGATTTGATGGATGATACTTTATTAGCTTGACTTGCCCTAGAAGGCAGCCCTATTTTATGAGGGCATTGTATTACAATTATGTATTGTGATGTATTCCAAGAGTCTAATAGTGGTCATGTTTCCTTTGGATCTCTATTGGTGATACTCCCGTGAGAAGATTGCTCTGCAAGTATATTGTAATCTTTGTGATTTTTGAATAATATATTGGGTAGATTTTGGAGGTGGGGTTTCTCTCCTAAATTTTTTTCCCCATGTAAATCACTATATTGTGGTATGCATGATATATGTGTTTATTTCTATTTAAGTTTTTGTAACTATTAAATATTTGTAAAAGTTTTGCATTATTCTCCTCTTAAGATTAGTGTAGGAAGTTGTTTTTCTACCTTAGCTTCCTTACACACACACACACACACACACACACACACACACATATGTAAAAATGATGTACCTCTTTTATTATTAATCTATTATCAATACAAAAAAGGTGATTTTAAATCATTGTCCCTATTATATTTGGCTATGATATAATGTCTATTTATATTTCTAGATTACACCCAACACATAGCTATTCCCATTAATTGTAAGAGAGTAAAATAGACTTTAATTTTGGCTAGTTGTTCACTATGATTAAAAAATATATAAATTGAGGTTGATATTAATATTCAATTTTTGATTGTTGCATGTTACTAGGAGATTATGTCATGCAAAATGAATATAAATCACATGGAATATTTATATTATAACTTAGTGAGGGTTGGGTAGATAAAACAGTAGCTATAGAATTGTCTAAGATATTAAAAGCTTATAATTACAATCATGGTAAGATTAAATCGTCAATCTTATACATCTTGAATAAAAGATAGTGAATGGTAGGTACTTTTATTAGAATATTGGGTTGATCATACACAATGTAAACAATTTTATTGTCATCGTGTATTAATCTTTAATACTTAAGCCATTTCATGATTTGGATTGGTAAATATTTTTTCACAAACTAATTAAGTTAGCATATTTTTTATTATAAGCATTGGGAGTCCTCCCATGAAATTAGAATTGTTTCCTATTATTGGAAAGTTTCCTTTTGGGCATGGTTTGTATAATCTCTTTTAAACTAAGTCCTTCAGATGTAAATAATAAATATTTATTAAATGGACTTGTTAACCTTACTTGGTGGGATGTTTTCTTTGAATCCATTCTAAATGAAAGTGGTAAAAATTTCATGGCACAAACTACTGTAAAGCCCATAATTTACCTACAAGGAAAAAACACAACTAACAATTTTTTCGTAAAACATATAAGAATTTTCTCATTTTGCTACTTTACCTTGCTTGACATTACAATAATGCTATGCACATTAGATGATGTTGCCTGTGCACTATCATTGTTGACATGTCACCTGAGACAAAAAATGGAAAGGTGAACACATCTATGGGTGCATAGGGTTCATCATGCACACCCTATCACATCAAAGTCTGGCTCTCAAGAATCTAGGTCACACAGGGAACCTATAATTAAAAACATTTATGTTGCCTAAAAGAAACACACATTGAAAAGATGATATGCTTAAGGTATCATTACATCCAAGGCACTGTTATGTTAATACCATCGACTTGATGATCACAGTGGTCTCCACATTCAAAGAGGTAACATGATGACACTCCATGGATGTAGTCTTCATACTAAGGATAGTGTTGATAAAATTACAACCTATAATAATGTCAGCATAAATTCACTCTTCAGTTAACATAATGGTTTTGAACCTTAGTATTTCACAACCTTTATGATTAATATCAAAACAACACCAATACCAATAGGGTTAGATATCGAGTTGTTATCAAATGACAATTGACATTATTAAAAAGTGTTTAGATTTATATTTCTTCTAATGTTGTCTTCGGCTATTACATTATTGTTATTACACATAATACTACTATTATTACTTGTACATCTATTATCATTTCCCTTTAGTGATTATTAAGCTATCAAAATTTCCTTTATATTTTATCTTCACCTATCAATCAACACCCATTACATTAATATCACTATAATTATTATAATTACTAAAATTTCTCTTCATATCATTATTAATTATTAATACTATACTTTGGTATTAATATTAATATTGTCTTCCATGCTAACTTAACCCTATTATAATATTTTTCTTTTTTTTAAAGTGTTACTTATGAATGATGATCTAATCCTTCTTATAATTAATATTATTAATATGATTAATATTGTTTCGAAAAAAACAATAATGTCAATATTAATATAACTTTTAATATTAACATTATTCCTAATATTAATAATAATATTGTTATGTCCTCTTATTTAGATTATGTAACTAGAGTATTTTCCTCATAAGGATACCCATTATGTTCATCTAACCAACCATATTGAATACATATATTATTTCAAAATTCTTATATTTTTAACACTTTCTTTATTGGAGAGAATTGAACTTGGTAGGTACCTACAACATGACTTTACTATCGAACCAAACGAACTTCAACAATATATATTTTTAACACTAATAATGCTACTAACAACCCATTCCTACAATTCTAATGTTGTGATTAGTTTTCACCCCCTCTTCAAGCCTTCTCAAATATTTTCTTCACCTAAAAGACTATGCATTCAATTTATTTTCCTTTGCACTATGAGACACACTCATTAAAGTCAACATAAGTAATACTCAATATTGTGTATTTAAATAAACTATTAGTATATGTAATTCATATAAACTCCATGGGTGTATTCCCTTATACGATAATACCAAAATAAATAAATAAACTATAGGTTTCTCCATAAATTTGTATAAATGGATCATCACTTTTAAAACAACAAGAATAATAATTTAAGTCAGCATTTATTGGTACTTGTTGTCAGGCAATACTATTGCAATTCTTTGAGATTGTCCCATCAGAAAAAGTAGGTATTCTTCTTCACCCTTACAAATTCCCCTAGCCAAGGCTTCCACTAATCCCACTTTGCAGTCTAAGTCAATCATTAAATCCCTTTTGTCTTCTCTTCAAACAAGCAGTAGTACTCCTTTTAGTCCTCCTCCTTTTGAGCCTCCTTTAGTGGCCAATGCTTCTTATAAAGATGTTATTATGATTAATGAATGGAAAACTATTTGTAAATGAAAAGAACCTTCTTCTCCTTCCTAAAATTTCCACTCTCTTAATGACCATCTCATCTTAATTCTTCTAGTTTGTTGAAAGCTCCCAGTAGATCTTTGTCTCCTCCTAATTCTAGAAAAAAGGTCTAGATCACCTGTTGTTGGTTCAAATGAAAATCTAATCAATGATCAAGTGGTTGCCATCTATAATCGGTATGGAGTTTTTCCACAAGAGGGGGGTGACTCTCTTGATGTTTCACCAAGAAATTCAAGATATTATCTTGTTATGTGAGGGATTTCTCACCTCACCACAAATTTCAAGTCAAGGAAACCCTTGAGAAATGGAAACTCGATGTGCTTTTGTTATAATAAGTTAAAATCAAAAATGAATGTTTAAATATGTCTCTTTTCAATCTTTGGAAAGATGCTCTATTCGTTCACACCTTGCATAAGAAGGGAAGTGGTGGAACTACTCATGGATTGTCTCCTTCGATATCTAACATGTAATTGATAAGGGTGAGGACCCAATTCATAACTATGTTTGGGACCTCACTTTTATCAATAGGAAGCCCTTGGGTTTCCGTTTAATTTATGCTCCTAGCAATCTAAGATATAGAGTTGTTCTTTGGGATTGGATGTCTAAGAATCTTCCTATTGTTGATTGGGTGTTGGGAGGAGATTTTAACATGGTGCAACATCATGAGGATCACAGTTGGATTAACTACTTTAAGCTCAGCCAAGAAGAATTTGAGTTAGAACATTCCATAAGGCGGGGAGATCCTCTTTCTCCCTTTTTGTATGTTCTTATAGTGGATGCTTTGGGTTATTTTCTACATAAAGCTCATCAAACAAAACTTATAAAATGATTTTTTATTCCTCAAAATAAAGTGGTGATCAATTCCCACTTTGCAGATGATAGCATGTTATTCTTTCATAACTTTGAAGAGGAGGTGAGATATACATTGAAAATTGTATTTTTTTATTGTGACATATTTGGCTCTCTTATAGCTCATAATAAAATTGAGTTGTTGATGACTCGATTTTTTCTTAGGTCTCAATGGATACCAAAAGAATGGAGACTAATCAAACATGGCGAGATAACTCAATATTTGGGTATTCCATTTGGTTTGGGAGTCTCTCTTTTTGATATGTGGATTTGATTCTTAAATAAAATTAAGAGTAAGCTATTCAATTTTGGTATTAAATTTATGTCCTTAGTTGGCAAGATTCAAGTTGTTAATAAGATTCTCATTGCTTCCCATGTGTACTACTCCTCTTGTTGGAGGCCATCCAAACAAGGTTATGAAGAGATCAATCAAATAATTTGTAGGTTTGGGTGGTCCAGATGGGATGGTAATGGTGGATTTATTACTTCTTCATGATCTCTTTGCATTCATCCAAAACATAAAGGTTGTCTAGGGCTTATTGACCCCCAAACCCAAAAGACTTGCCTTGCTACTAAATGGATTATTAGAGCTGCTAGTGGAGATGAACCATGACAAATTTTAGTTCACTAATGAATTATGGAAGCTTCTATAAAGAAACAATGGCAAGATGTTCATTGGCTTGATAAGATGCTTTTGTCTCCATTCTTTAAAATCAAAGATTCTTTCCCTCTCCAATCTATTTGGAAGCATGGAAAAGAGTTAGTAAATTTCTAAATTGGAATGATTCTTCCTTGTAGAAAGGGTTTAGCTTTTCTTCTATGTCAATTTGGTGGAACAAACTAATTTCTTATCATGGTCAGCCATTGGCAATAACTTTCCTAATACATGCTCACTACTTGTTTAAGAAGGGAGTTAGACAATTTAAAGATCTTTGGGATTTTGATATATTTGATTGGGTCCCATGGAACAAAACTAAGGAGCAACATGGGTTGAGTAATAATTACAAATAGTTCATTACTTTTATTAAATCTCTTGTTTCGGTGGATCTAACCATGAAGTTATGTACTTCAAGGGATTTCTATTTCTTTGGAGAATTGAAATGGCTATTTTGCAGTCATTTTAATCATTTTCCTTTGAAGAATATTTGTTTGTAGTTGCTTCCAAGTTGGAATCTTTCTCATTGTTTCAATCACAAGTGGAAATATAGACTTAGCTTCAAATTTTGGTCTAAATTAAGTGCTCAAATATGGCATTCCAAAGCTGATTTTGATTCACAAGTGTTGGTTTGGAAAATATTACACTGCAAACTACTTGTGGGGGATAGATTGAAGTGTATTATGGTCCAACCAGAAAATTGTCCTTTTTATAAGGGTGTTGAAAATTTGAAACACATCTTTTGGGATTGTTTACATGTTAAAAGGCAATGGTTTGAAGTTTTTAGAGATTTATTGGTGGTTTTTAATCAAAAATTGAATTGGAAAGAAGCCATCTTTGGCTTTGGTATGCAAAAGGATGTGATTTTTATTCTATTCGACATGTTTTAAAAAATATCTGGAAAAATAGATGTGATGTAATGTTTTCTAATAACTATTGTTAGGTAACTTATATTTTAAGGCTTTACTTGAACATTTGTCTTTAGGTAGCTATTTATTTTCATAGATGCAATATTTATGTAAGAAGAATGAGAAGGCTAAACAACGGCTACAATAGATTAAAGATCAGATCATGAAGTTTCAGCTGGTTAATAAAATTTATCATTGTAAAAATGTAAATGCAACTCTTGTGATTATGTCTATAAGTTGTTGTATAGTTCATGTAATTTGTATTTTATGGCTGATATGTTATACACCATACATTATTTAACTCTTGTAATTGTGTTCTTTGAGGAACAACTCTTGTATTTGTATAGTTTGGTGGGTTTTTTGGCCAACTATGTTTTCTAGCTACTTCTAGTAGCTTTATTATTGTAAATTCTTTTGCTTTGTTCAATATAAAAAAAATACTATTGTGATGAGTTCTTCAATTCATTTTGTTAGTTAATTATTAATAAATTGGTTTTGAATCAATTATAAACTAAAATTTTATGTTCTTCAAATATAATTTAATTATTTAAAGTGAACATGTAAAATATTTAACTTTAAAAATTATAAAAATTATTTCTCTTAAACATAATTGGATAAGAAATTTGGGGTGTTATGGATGAATTTGTAGGAAAAAAATAGATAGACTATTATTATTAGAAATGGAGACACTATTTGTTGCTAAAAGAGTTTCTTTTGTTTACTGATCATCAAGCTTTACAATATTTAAATAGTCAAGGGAAGTTGAATCAAAGAAATTTGGAATGGGTTGAATTTTTGCAAAGTTATACATTTGTTTACAAGCATAGGAGTGGAAGATCTAATAGAGTTGCAGATGCCTTAAGTAGGAGGAAAAATTTATTAACAAAAATGCAGATTGAATTTGTTGGGTTCAATGAGCTCAGGAGCTTGTATCCTAAGGATCTTGATTTTGTAGAGGTTTGGAGAGCTTGTATGGAGCCTATCACTTTGGATAGGACAAGATGGTTGGATTTTACAATCCAAGATGGTATGTTGTTTTGAGCAAACCAATTGTGCATTCCAAGGAGTTCCATGAGAAATAATCTAATCAAGGATAAACATAGTGCAGGATTAGTTGCACACTTTGATCGAGATAAGACCATTGCTATTGTTGGTGAGTGTTACTATTAGCCATAATTGCAATAGGATGTGAAGAAGTTTTTGAATTGTTGTATAGTATGTTAGATGGTGAAAGGAACAAGTCAGAATATTGGATTGTATCAACCATTACCTGTACCTAAGAGGCCATGGGAGGACATTAGTATGGATTTTGTTCTTGGTTTGGCGATGACACATAGAGGGTATGATTCCATATTTGTGGTGGTGGATACATTTTTGAAGATGGCACACTTTATTCCATGTCATAAGACCATTAATGTTGTTCATGTTGCAAAATTATTTTTCAGAGGTGGTGAGACTATATGGTCTACCCAAGAGCATAGTTTCAAATCAAGATACCAAGTTTATTAGGTATTTCTGGAGGACATTGTGGAAGAAGATGAATATGGATTTGAAATTTAATTTTTGCACACCATCCACAAACAAATGGACAAATAGAGGTGGTGAATAGGAGTTTAGTTAGCCTACTGAGATGCTTAGTAGGAGACAAACCCAAGGGATGGGAATTGATTTTACCATAGGAAAAATTTTCTTACAATAATTATGTCAACAAGAGCACTGGTAAATCACCATTCCAGATTGTGTGTGGGAGTAGTCCAAGAACTACTTCTAAAATGAGAAAGATGGATAAGGGAGAAATGGGTAGTGTCGAGGCTGAAGATTTTGCTGAATACTTGACAAATTTGAATGAATAGGTGAAGAAACACATCAATAAGATGAACTCACAATATAAGACTAAGGAAAATAAAAAAAGGAGGTATAAAGAGTTTTAGGTAGGAGATGAAGTCATGGTTCATTTGTGAAATGAGAGGTTTCCAGTTGGCACATACAACAAGTTAAAGATGAAGAATTTTGGACCATATAAAATCCTGAAGAAAGGTGATTTAGGAAATGCATATGAGGTAGAGTTACCTAATGAAATTCATATTTCACCTGTGTTTAACATTTCAAATTTAATAGAATATCACAAAGGATGAATTGATGAAGAAATAATAGAAGCATAGTGAAGTGTGAAACAAAAATAACATTGAACCGAGTGAAGTGTTGTGGAGTAAGGCAAGAAGGAGCAAAGGACCAGAATGGAAAATGTCCAAGGCCGAGAAGCAACAAAAAGAGGAGTTGTAACAAGAAGCCCAAGGTAACAAAATTATCAAGAGGTGCTCTCCTTAGAGGAGGCTAAATCTGTAGGTGGAAGAAAGAACGGTTTGTCATGAGGATCCAAGAGAGCATGTCTTATGAGAAAATGTACATCATAGAGCTCTTGAATTGAATCATGTAGATAGTTTTCATATTGTGCTCTAAGCCTAAGATGGCGATAATTGAAACTGCATAGGAAATCATTTAATAAACCATTTAACATTGAGTAGAGTAAAGAAGAAAACCTTCTATCAAAGAGTAGATGTTGTCTACAAAAGATACCTCCAACCGTGTTTAAGCCCTTAAGGATGTCGTAGCTCTCTAAGGTAGGTTGCAAGGATGATAATGGATAGATATGCAAGAAAAGGTAAGTGCCTGCTAGAAATTTAACCATCTC
This sequence comes from Sequoia sempervirens, assembly GCA_007258455.2. NCBI lineage: Eukaryota > Viridiplantae > Streptophyta > Pinopsida > Cupressales > Cupressaceae > Sequoia > Sequoia sempervirens. Next base: position 115,469 of record VDFB02034617.1, read on the forward strand.
CACACACCAGAGAGCATCCATGAGGTTGGAGATGAAGCACGAGGCTACCTCATGTGAAAATATAGTAACCTAGAGGTCCAACCAGTCATGACTAAGTACCAATTCTATTGCATCATGAACCTATTTGCACTCTATCCCAAATTTTCTCAAAATTTCCAATGTAAATTGTGAGCAATCTCTTACTTCATGTGTCCTAGGTAGAATGAAAACCCTAAAGAGGTTGTCCATTATTGCACCAAGGATGAAGAAATGCAATCAGGAAGAAGAGTATCAAAAATGCCACCCAAATCCCATAGTAAAAAGGAGTGGTTTAGCTGCCTGAACACAATCAACAAGGCCAAGCATAATCTTGCAATTAAGGAAGTTGAGTTTCAAGTGTACCCAATAGTAGAAAGGAGGTGAAGTACCATTAATGCTTAGAAAATCCTTGTATTTGAAGATATCATTTGTAGTGCTAGGTGCTAATGCTTGGTGCATGCTTTGGAAATAACAACATTTTAAATCAAAATAGCTATGCCAAAAGAAGTATTGATAACTTTCGAGATGTTGATAAAATGACTTCTCAAATGTTTGTCGACAAGAGTTAACTCCCATAGGCAAACACATGAGAAGGATATAAATAGTAATAATCCCCAATTTGGCCTAGTGAGCAATTGATAGCACCAGTACCATTTTTCAAATTCTTCATTTAATCACAAGATTTTGAATGTGCCATGAAATCCTCAAAAATGTCTGTCAGAAGGAAGTAAGTTCATTGTGGCAAACACAAGTGAGGAGGGGGGAACAAATGCCATCTAGATGATGTGAATAATAGTAGGTCGCATGAGTCACAAGATGCATATGATTAGAATGACTTGTGTGAAGCAAGATAGCAGAGAGTAGCCACCACCAAATCTATCAATGATGTCAAATACAGTCAGTGGCACACAAACAATGAATCCCAATAGAATTTTTTTAGACTTGAAGCAACCGACACACACGACTCGAAGGTGTTCTTGCAGAGTTGTCACATGAAAGATTCCAATCCCCCATACAATAATAAATTACCACTAATAATATGAACATAGGCAGCCATCTCCCAATCATTTCCACTAATCAATAATATAAAAGCAAGCATAGAAGGAGGATCCAAAAAATTTCCTCAAAAATCTGATTTTGACTTCAACCTTTGTTTTCATCTCCCAAGTCGATAGCTAGAACTATCTTAATTTAGTATTTGCTAGGTTTTAATATATGTCTTCAAAAAATCAACTTGAGAAAAGTAAGAAAATCCTGTTAGAATATCCGCCAATGAAAAGAATGATTTTCTCAACAATAACAACCAGCAACCAAGAGAGATCAAATTGCCAAAAGAATACAGAATTGGTGGTTTGTTAAAGATTTCTAACAAAATAATTGAGCACATTCTTTGGCTGAGAATTCTCTATAAGCTAAGGCTTCATCGATTGCTTTGTTTGCAAGGGTGTTCATGTGTAGATTAGCTTCTCTATAACAGTGGGAGATTTGAAAGTTTGGAAACTCCTCAATTTGTTGCAAGATGTGAGATAAGATGTAGTCAAGATGCCAAGAGTCAGAACTTATTTTTAAAGTCGAAATTACAACCATAGAGTCACCTTCGATAGAAAGAAGTGGGATGGAGAGTTTCTTGACTAGATTCAATCCAATTCTCAATGCATTAAATTCAACAACATTGTTAGTGCAATCAGGGAATAGTTCACATACAACACTTGATGAAGTCCCCTTGCCAATTCCTTAAGACTGTTGCTATACTTGATTTGCTTGGGTTACCTCTCGAGGCCCCGTCAAAATTTAGTTTGACAAATTTTTTAGGGGAAGGAATCGAAGTGAAAGTTTTTATGTTCACTCCAAGAGTTATGCTTGAAACTGAGCTTGTTCTAGGAAGTTTAATAAGTTGCCAATTTTTTAGGAAAAATGCATCCCAAGAAGAATAAGATCTTTTTGAATTTATAGACTTGAAGATTGCTATACCTGATTTTCTCGGGTTACCTCTCGAGGCCCCATCAAAATTTAATTTGACGAAGTTTTTAGGGGGAGGAATCCAAGTTAAATATTTTTTGTTCACTCCAGGAGTCATGCTTGAAACTGTGCCTATTCTAGAAAGTTTAATAAGTTTCCAATTTTTTAGGATAAATGCATCCTAGGAAGAATAAGATCTTTTTGAATTTATAGACTTGAAGAGAGTCATTGTTATCACCTCGAAGATGGATATTTCAATTTTTTGTAGGACTTGATTGAGGGTCGAGGCCTTTTCTAAAGATTCTATTATTCCTTTCAAGCCAAATGTTCCAAATGATTATAGAAGGGGATATCTTCCATAAGTAGGATAAAGAAGAGGATGAGAATAGAAATGGCCAACTCAAAAAGTGATTGAAGATAGTATTATGAAGAGGGATTGACCATCCCAGCTTGTCCATAACCCAAGTCTAGCATTGATGAGAAAATTTACAGCCAATTAAAAGATGGTCCATAGATTCAAAAGCATTCCCACACAAGACAAAGGGGAATAGAGACATGATTCCCAATCTGTCCAATTGCATACCCATTAGAATTTTGTCTTTGATTGCAAGCCATGCAAAGGCACCTACCTGTGGAAGAACATGAGGGCCCCAATAGAGCCTAAAAGGCCAAGAAGGTTTCAAATTTTTAATAACCAATGGATTGTATCCTTCTTTTATACTATATTGGCTAGATTTGGATTTTGTCCAAATAATCACATCTTGACTATTAGAAAGGATGCCTCTTCAGGAGTTCAACTTTTAATAGAGATTTTTCCCATGAAGGGACCTACAAGGAATCAAAGTTCTTCCATTTTTCCATGTTGGGATTGGTAGGGTCATACTCTAATTAATCTTTTACCTTGTTACCCCAGCAAGCTTCAAGAGTCAGTTCAATATGTGTCCATTTTCCAAGGGAATTGAGAGGAATGTGGTCATTCCAATCATCCTCCCAAAAAAGAGCCTTCTCACCATTATTAATAACCCAAGAAAGATGAGGGAGGATAACAAAATTGTAGGAGGAAATAAAGTTCCAAATCTTAGAGCCTTGGGGGAGGTATTTTTGAGTAAAGATTCTCTCTCTATCAAGGAAGTCCAAGTATTTATATTTCATGATACGACACCATTTGGTTTCAGGTTTTGTGTAGATTTTCCAAACTAATTTAGCACCAAGTGCTTTATTTTGGAGGAAAATGTCACGTAAACCTCCCCTCCCTAAGGTTTAGGCTCACATATGGACTCCCAAGCAACAAAAGAGAGTTTCATCTTTGAGGAAACATTTTATGACCAAAGGAAATCCCTGAAAATCTTCTAAAGAGCACTTCCTTTTCCTATGGGGAGTTTCAAAACTGATATTAAATGTATCGATAGGGAGTATAAAACAGATTTGAGCAAGACTAATTTCCTAGAAAACGATAACCATTTTGATTTCTAGACTAGGATTTTGTTGGATATTGAAGTAATTAACCTGTCCCAAAAATCATGTTTTTCTTTCCCTAAGAAGAAAGGGATTCCCAAGTATTTGCAAGGGAGAGAATCACACTAAAAACCCTAAAACTTTAAGATCTAAGATTTGACCTTAGCATTAACGTTCAAAAAGAAAATCTTGGATTTCTCATAATTGTAGGATTGACCAAAATACTTGCAATAATTAGTTAGAACACTTTTTATTACTTTGGCCTCTCCAATTGTTGCTTTTCCCAAAAGGAGGGTGTCATCTACAAAGAGAGAGTGGGAGATCAGGGAAGGAAAAGGACAGATGGTTATCCCTTTCCAAGTTCTTGCATTTTGAGCAGCAATAATAAATCTAATCAACCCTTCCATTGTTAAAATAAACAAGGAAGGAGGAAAAGGGTCTCCTTCTCTTATTCCTTGTGATGGAGCAAAGAAACCATGTGGAGTTCCATTTACCATCATTGAAAATATGGCACCCAATAGACAAGAATAGATCCATTTGCACCAACTGTGACTAAAACAAAATTTCTTCAAAATAGCCAAAAGGAAGTTCCAATTTACCCTATCATAGGCTTTCAACATGTTCAATTTGAGAACAACAATAGGGGATTTGGAAAAAACCATTTAATGGAGAACTTCATGAGCCAAAATAGCCCCTTTCGATGTATCTTTCCTAAGGACAAAAGCCCCTATTCGCTAGAGATAATTGAAGGAAGTAATTTTGCAAGCCTTGATGCAATGATTTTGGTGAAAAATTTATAAATTGAGTTACAAAGAGCTATTGGACAAAAATTGTTAAAAAATGAGGTGTTTTCTTTGTTAGGAATGAGGGCAAGAAAGGTTCTATTTAGTTCCTTTAGAATGCTTCTATTCCTTCTTGAATCTTCCAAGGCTAGGAGTATATCATGTTGCACAAAATCCCAACATTTTTGAAAGATTGTAAAACCATTTAGGCCCAAGGATTTTTCAACTTCCATCGAGAAAACAACCTTCTTGATTTCTTCCAAGGAGAAGTTGTCCATTAATAGTTTATTATTTTCCTATGATATTAAAGTTGGAATGTTGTCAATGATCTAGTTATTCTCAAAAGAGTTTTGAACATTGGTTGGGATTAAAATATTTTCAAGAAAAGAAATGGCTTCCAACCCAATTTCCTTCTCTGTGCAAAGAATCTCACCCGAGGAAGACAAAATGGATGCTATTTTATTTGATTGTCTCCTTAGTTTAGTTGAGGCATGAATTTTTTTTGTATTTTTATCCCCCTCTTTTAGCCAAGTTTCCTTGGATTTTTGTCTCGAGTAACTTTCTTCATGGGCTAGAATCTCTTCATATTCAACCTTTAGAACCTTTTCTCTATTGTATAATGTGTTGTCCATGCCAGTCTTAATCACCACCTCATAAAGATCTAATAAATCTGATTCAATTCTTAGTTTTTTTGAAAAAATGTTCTCGAAATGAATTTTGTTCCAATTTTTTATCATATTCTTCAAATAGTGTAGTCTTTTGTTGAGCTAGAACATTCTTATTCCTTCAATAAAAGGACAATTCAGCCATGAATCCTTGACGAGATTGATGAAATCAGCATCACGAAACCACATTGCCTCAAGCTTAAAGGGAGTTTTGGGCATTTCTCTATCCTCAAATATCAAAAGGGAGATAGGGAAATGGTCAGCACCAGCTAAGGTATGGATAATCGAGGTAAAATCCCTGATGGAATTCAACCAATTATCTTATAATAAAAATTGATCCAATTTTTCTGCAATCTGAGCAAAATCTTTTTGTTTATCTGTCCAAGTAAAAGTGCCATTTTTGAAAGGGCAATCATACAGTCTATTGGTCGTGATGAAATTATTGATGTCCTCCATAATAGTAGTTGGGGGTGAGATCCCTCCATTTTTTTCAAAGTAATTCCTGCTTTCATTAAAATCTCCTGCAAATATCTTGTGATTATTTTTCTCTTTGGAAGATATTGAGGAAAGTTGTTTCCAAATCCACCTCTTCCCTGAAGTAGAGCATGGGCCATATATGTTTATAATCTAGAAAGAATTGTTTGTTCTCAAACAAGTAGCTGAGGCCTTTATCCAGTTGGCCATGGATTCAAACTGATCCATTTTTACAAAAAAAATGTTCCACATAATTACTAATCCTCCCAAGGCTCCCTAAGTCAGAGAGGTGATCATGCCCCAGTTAACCCAAGAGCCAAATATATCAGAAACAACTTGAAGGGACAATTTTTTCTTATAAGAGTATAATATCTAAGAGAGTCCCAAATAGTTGACACTTAATAATTCATCATTTGCTAAAGGAATTTAAGCCCCTAAAATTCCAAGATAAGATCCTCATTGTGCTTGAGGAGAGATAACGTCTCTCCTCATTCTCAAATTTCTTTCTGTGGGTTTATCCCCCATAGTAGAATCACACTATGTAACTTGAAGGTTTTTAGAGGAGGTACCCAACCCATCACCCTTCTTTGAAGACGAACAAAGGTTCATTTCCAAAGTTGATTGTAAACCAGCAGCAATTTCTAGATTAGTTTTCTCCTTATGAGATTTATGCACATGTTTGCTTTTAGGTGTGATGAGAGCCTTGGTATCATAGTCAGTTTTGGAAATTGGGGTAGAAGATGGAGGATCCAAATGGGTGGAGGAAGAGATGGAAGGTGGTGAAAATAGGGGTTCCTCTAAAAAATCAAGTTTTCTTTTCAAAGCGGATTGAGAGATGGGGAAAGAAGGGGATTTCTCTCCAGATCAGGGTTTTCAAAGACTTCATTGGTGATTTCTTCAATAATACCTTCAACTGCCTTAACCATTGCATCATTTACAAAATTCGTTAAATCATCCTCAGTGCCATTGAGGAGGTCTTCAAATCAGGAGATGTTAATTTTAGGAGGGGTAGGGAAATTAGCAGAGGGTTGGATGACATTGGATTGAGCAGATGGAGTAGTAGATTTCAAGATGTTGGTATCAGTTCTCAAAGAAGTATGACTATTTTGCTTCAAAGAAGGAGAAGAGCAAAGTGGTTGAGTACTACAAGAGGGTTGGTTAATTATCATGTTCAAAATTGGGGAAGAGGGTTCCTGACGAGCCTCAAGCAAAGATGGTTAGTTATGGGGTTAGGCGCAACGAGATGGATTTGAATCTAGGTCTTTAGAAATGGAAGAAAAATCCAAGGGTTTGGCTCAAGAGAAAATGTCTGACTCAACCAAAATATTAGCTTCTTTCCATATAGTTGGTTCACTCTTAATTGGTTGAAACCATTAACCCTTGCTGGAGGAGAGCTACACTTTATGTGGCGGGGTTTTGGAGTTCTTGACCAGAGCCCAAACCCTAATTATTGGTTTTCCATTTGTTATTAAAAATTCACTTTTAAGAAAATCGCCAAAGTGCGAAACAATTTGTTTAATAGATTAAGCTTCAAGATACTCAACCTGGAGGCATGACATAGAATAACAAACTGGGGGTGGTGACATTTTTAGAGAGTCTAATGACATATTAGCATTCTAGTTGAAAATACCCATAAAAGTATTTCCACACCAAAAAGGTCCTTTATGAAAAAGCTTTTTTTTAATGGTAGTTTTAAACAAAATAAAAAAGGATGAACCTGAAACCACAATCAAGTCAAAAGATTCATACCAATTATCTTTAATCTAGGAATAAATTTTAGAAAGTGGCTGGTCTTCACCCCAAATTTGGATAAACAAGTTGTTTCACTCGCAGTCAGCATATTGAGCCTCCAAATGTAGAAGTATCATCAAGACTGGTCTCCACTCTGGTTCATCCCTAGCATCTTTCTGGTAGGTGGGTCTTGATTCTTTTGATCTATCTTGAGGGGCCGCTCAGTAAGAATCATTCCTTTGTCGCCAAGATCTCTGCCTCAAATGTGTGGTTTTCTAAAGTTCTAGGATTAGGGTTTCTTCCTTGTGGGTTTTCCCTCTTTGACCCTCCAAGTTGTGAAGAGTAAAAATCATTATTCTCCTTATTTTGAATGTGGTGTCGTGTCCTCTGGTCGTGATGTTTAGAGGGGAATGCTTTTTGACAGCCTACTCCATGAAAATATTTGAAATCCACCATTTTATTAGGCTGACCATTCCTATTAGTAGATGCCCAGTGTAGCCACTAGCATTGTGAGGATTATTTCTTTGCAGGTTCATCATCTTGTGGGAGCCATCACGGTTGGAATTATCCAAACCAGTCGAAACATGCCAGTTAGGGTTACCGGAAAAATGTCTAGAAGGGTTTTTGGCATGATATATTTTACTTGACTTAGGTGTCTCTAGAATCCCTCGATCCTTCCAAGGTGTAAAGGTGTTGTCTCGAGGGTAATGGCACCTGTCAGTCGAAGAGCTAAATGAATCTGCATCATTGGCCCAACAGACGGTCTGTTTCATTTGCAGGCAATACATCCTTTTAATATTGTATGAATTATTTTCATAAATTCGATATAGTTAATTTGAGCTTATGTGAGAAATGGGGATTAACATTTCACATTTCCTAAGGTTTTTTTCAAACCATTCATGTGACAAGACAAGGTTTATCTTCTTTAATAAATTTTTTTAGACAATTCAGTACTTTGTGCGTATCTTTTTCTTTGCATTATGTTTTTGGGTAGCTTTTATTGCTTGAGGGGTTAGATCAAGTTCATGCTACTTTGCATGAATCCTCCTCAAGTATAAGTATGGTTGGATATGAAATTAAAATGTAGGGAGTTGTTTTGGTATTCCTTAATGATCAACTAAGCTTGCTTAATTTGAAATATCACTAATGTCAGTTTAAGGGACATTGTGATATGAGTTGTAAACCTACATTGAAAGAAACATGACTATATTCAATGAGAAATAAGTGGAAGTTGACAAAAGGAATTTGAATATAAAAATGTATCTAACCCTTAAGGTAAATTAGAGATATGATAGGATTTTTACTTATGGTTGTGTTATGAATGTTGTAGGGGTTTCTTATTAGTACAATATACATGTGCAAGATATCAAGAACCAATACACTTATGATATCTATGATTGTCAAATCACATTGTAGGTCATCATGTTCTAATTCCAAATAAAACCATGTAGCATAAATTGTCATTAGGGTACCAAATGTTGAATGATATCCTTGATAGGTAATTGTAAGATATTTGATGTAGGAGAATCTAGGGTATAAGAGCAATCTTGCATCAACCAAAAATAGAATTTTTTTCTTTACAATATGGGTTAAATTGGCTAGAGTTTGTTGAGTATGGAGAATGGAGTTTATGTTTTGATGTTTTGAAATATTACAGAAGTTCAGAATTTGGGTTTGTGGCTTACTCTTTGATGTAAGTGGTTGGACATCGGGATTTTTTGTTACTTCTTATGCCTGAACTTAAATCTTAAAGTGATGTAAAGGGTATGGAGAAACTTCAAACCCTAACACCTAAAAGGGTAGAAGTTGGCAAAGGATATTTTTCAGGCTTCACGAGTCAGAGATAGGGCTTACACCTTATTCAAAATATGGTAAGAAGTATTATGGATGAGTGAACATTTACATCCAACAATCTCATGCAATTTGTGGAGTATGACATCAACATGATAGGTATAAAGCACTTGAGACTTCATTGTTCAGGCTTATCTCTTAATCTCTTCTATGTATTTCAAGTATGAAGTAAGAGGGATTAACGACCCCAAAAAGTATGACAAGTGGAAAAATATTGCCATTCCATAGGAAGCATATACTGACTTGGTTTGACTAGTGTGAGAATGCAGTGTTACAACACGTGGCAAGAAATGGACTGATTCACATCATTGTTGTGAATCATAAGTGATCTACTATCATCATGTAAATTCAATTTAATTAGATGGTGACAATTTAAAGATGAGATGAATGAATGTATCCAATCGATTATGGTGTGAATCAATGGTTAAGTGAGTGGAGTGATGGCGTGGAAAAAGAGATAAGCACTCTAGTTATGTTTTTGTTGTTGATTGGAAATAGTCAATGATACTAAGGCAAAGAAGGTTGAAAGAATTTAATACAGATCTAATATATAGAGAATCACATTAAATGAAGTAGAAACCCTAGGTTACAATTTGCTAAGAATATAAAATAGTAAATACAATTTATTTGGATAGGGTTACAAGGATCAAGAAAAGAATATTTATTGTCAGTGAAGATAAAATGAGAAGGGGATGGCCTATGAGAAGGGAGGAACACGATGGATTGAAAAAAAAAAAAGATAGAAGTTGATCAGAAGGGATGAATAGGATGGGTTGTGATGTGTAATGAGGTTAGAGAATATATTGTGACTCTGATTTTCAAATCTGTGTAATCTGAAGGCCCAAGAGATATTAGTTATAATGTAATTTTATTCTCATTCTAGTGGTAATAGAAAATATTTTCTCCCTTATTGTATTTTTTTGTGCAATTATTTGTTGTTGTGAGTTTAAGATTGTAAGGGGCATACCCTTCATCAAGTGGTATTAGAGAAGAAGTTCCTTAGTGTGTAGATAGATTGTTGAACGTGAGGCAGTTTGCATAGGACTTGTGGTTGTGGGTTTGTGAGAAAAGACACCTCCACGAAGAAATTATGGTGGGAGAAATGTTGGTGTAATGAAAAAGGGTTTTAGATCCCTCCAAAGACAAGTTCAACCATTGTAAGAGGAGTTGATGTAGAGAAAGGACTCAAAACAACTTCCCTAACACTCTCAAACAAGACTTCAATACTAGGGTTGTAATCATGTACTTTTGCTCATACTAGACAATGATTTCCCAAGCCCAAAAGTTGGGGCAACATACTAAAAGGAACTCAATGTTTGAATACAACATGGAATGAGGGTAAAGTGATATTTCTAGAGCAATATCAACATATTTTGAAGGTCTCCAAGCGTGCACATCTCCAAACACGTGTTTGACACCAATAAACTGATAAATTGGGCTTATTGACACTAGGTATATGCAAGGGAATGACACCAAACAAAGGAAACAAATTGTAATATGGATTATTAGGCCTGAAAATACTTCTAAAAGCATGTCATAATGATTCCTAAACCTTCCCTTAACAACCAATGTATAGATTAATCAAAACAACAATGAACCTAGGGTCTTTTTGGGACAGTTTCACTAAAAAATCAAAAATTTCTAGTGAAAAGATCTCCTTACCATGTGCATGAAATGATCCCAAAACTTCTAGGGATGTAGATGATGGCAAGATATAATTTTCCACCAATTTGTAGCATTTTACCATAGAGGAAACTCGAATTATGGCTGGTTTTTGCAAGTTTGAAACCCTAGGTAGGGTTTAGAGCGGTTTTCACAAAAATGCTCATATCTCTCTCAAAACTCAATGGATTTGAGTAAAGGTAATGAACCCTAACAACTTTCACAATCAACTTTTGGTCCATACCAGCAAGTACAAATCCATACAATGTGAAAGAACAACCAGATTTTGAAGAAAAAATATAGTTTTTAGAGTGAAAAATTGAAGTTTTCTTTATTCAAAATATTTTTAAACTTCTCCACCATTTGGATTCATGATTACAATAAATATTTATTCTATTACAATCCTTCTCAAACCTCCATCTGACCCCCCAACTAATTTTTAACAAATATGCAAAAGTTGTAATTACAACATTGACAACAATTAGCAACCTTTACTTCTTTTCACTACATTACCCCCAATGACCCAAAATGGACCTAGATTGACCTATAATGGTCTCAAAGGACCTTATTTACATAAACCAAGCCAAAAAAAAGAAAAAGCCAAAGTTTCACAATACAACCCAAAATTGCATCAAAGGTGCTCCTGCACCATACTCCCTAGAGAGAAAAGATTCAAGGTCCCCTAGAATGAAGGTCTGCAACAATGGAAACAACCAACATCCAACATCCCTTTGAAAGGGTACAAATCAGAAATCAAATCTTCAACATTGAAATCAACTTCTCTTGTTGTCACATCAGCCCATTGCTTGAATCTTTCAACACAACCTTGTAGCTACTCCCTTACTTGTTAAGAGATCTCCTACATGACAATAATAATTGACAATCCTTCAGCACCTTGTTTCATTTTGACCTTGGGCCTCTCATTCCCCTACCACTTTTCAATCAACCGAGGATCTACATCCAAAAGGTTATGCTTCCTTGAACCTGCTGCATGATTTGCACCTTTGACTGTACCTTGCAATATTATTGCATTAGTTGTCTTGTCCACTAGTTGATGTTCCATAAATGAGATTATAATCCTCAATGATGCAAATGAAATTTCAAAGAAAGCATTTTTTCTCCTCTTTCTGCCCCTAGCCATTATAACAACAAGCATAGAATCTTGATCAATTTTGTTCTCCTCTTCCAAAAGAGTCAAAGCATGTCTAGCTTCCATTATCTCCTATTGTGATGTTTGCAACTGCTATGCATATGCTTCATCCACTTCATTTGTTGTACTTGTAAACACATACTCACAAATATTGTTAGAAAGAAAATTTTGAGTCTCAAGGGACCCATTTTCTTCAGATTTTTCCTCTTCCTCAAATGGCTTAGGCTCTTCCATCATCAAAAAAGACTCTCCAAGGTACTTGGTTCTATTGTAATCTCTGCCTTCATCTCCTCTGAATGATCTTCTTGATGGGCCACTTAACCTTCTTTCTCATTGGCCAATGCCAACCATTTTGTTGGTTTTCTTTCACAAGACACTACTGCATCTCAATATTCACATTTTCTTTATTTTTTTCATTTGTTCCAAGGCTTGCCTCAACTCATCTATCTCTTGCTGAGCATTTATTTGTTTTTCCTTCTCATTTTTCTTCTTTATCTCCCTTTCCTCTTTTTCTATCTCTTGTTGCTTGCTTGGAACTGTTGGAGTTAAAATGACACTGAGAGGGGGGGTGAATCAAAGTCTTAACTATTTGACCAATTTTTCAAATATTCAAACACACGGCTCAAATTCGATCTCAATATCACTCTGAATAAAGCATTCATGAGTTGAATGTAATCATTTATAAACAGAATTGAAAAAAATAATAACTCACAGTGAACTAAAACAACAACATAGTAAAACACAGAGAACACAGAAGAACAAAGAGGCACAATACTTTTCCAAGTGGAAAACCCTCCTGGGGTATAAAAACCACTCCCTAAATGCCTTCCTGGCTTAATCTTATAATCAGCTGTTCACAATGCCTTATAGGCTAACTTTTGAGCACCCACTCAAGGAGCACCAACCCCTCATTTAGAGATATCTATCTCAAGGAGTACCAACCCCTCAAATTATGTTTTGAACAATTATAATGATTTAGAGGGTTTCTCTATTTTCAGTTAAGCACATATCTCTCTATTTTCTTGTCTACAGAATACCTTAAAGATTCAATAATTGAATCCCTAAATTACTACGTAGAAAAGAAATTTACAATCTCTACACTTTTATTCAGATTTTATTGTAGAGTTTTATCATACATTTTCATATAGCCCAAGAATGATAATCTCATAATTACATTAACAACAACTATAGAAAAGAGTTTTATGCTTCTATTTATACAACTACTAGAAAGGTAACTGTCTTCAGGAGTAACGACAGAACTATCAACCAAGCTAAGAGCCATTCTCAACAAACCTATAATGTATGAGTTCATATTGCTGCATTAAAAAGCACAACTATCCACCATAGAAAATCATAACCTCTAATGCATGAAAGACAATACTTAGATAGGGCATCATTTGTCATAGAGATGTAGAGAGCAGTTAAAGAAAATGGTGATTATAAACAAGTATGAAACACATAAATAAAAATACCAAACAAACTATAACTCCCATGGCACCATCAACCACTATCGAGCTTCCAGCCAGAGAGGCACATTAGACATAGCAGCCATACCTTTCATTTCTAAACCAAGAAAAAATTTCATCCTGACACTGTCGTTACAGCCAGCAACAATAGTAAAGAATAGTTTATGAAGCTTTCTCATAATGGCAGCTAGGCTAGGGTTTGATACCCAGTCAAAAAGAATAAGCTCAAAAACGTTTTCCCTAACAACCTTTCAATTCAATCGATGACACGTTATGCTGAAGGCAACTTTAACATTGCCAAACAACCTTATGGTTGTCGCTTTCGCTAAGATCCATCAGAGTCAAGAGAAGTCATATCGAATACACCATGCTACGCTGATGGACTTCCTTAGTATATTATTCTTTCGTTGAGACATGAGGAAACTTCTTACCGAGATGCCCTTAAGTTTCATTCACTATCACTGTGACCAAATGAGATCAGAGAGACCTCTTGTAGAATTCATAATGTTTTTTTGAGAGCCATCAAACATCCTTCTGGTTGTTGAAACAAAAAGTATCTTTCACCGAAAAGACATCATCATTCGCTATTGCTATAGCTTTTGATATCGGAGAGACATCATATAGATTAACTTTGTTATATCGAAAGACATTCAATACACACTGTCATCGTGACAATTCAATACCTATTGTGAAGGCCTTTATCATTAGACTTAGTCGCCATGACTTGATGGGTTCGCTAAGACTCTACATCGAAACTCATGAGTCTTACCGAAATTCCATGTGAACATTCCTGTTTTCCAAGACAACTCAATGCTTATGCTGACAAGGTCCATATGTATTCCATCGGTGAGACCCACAAGGTTCGCTATGACATTATACCAAAGAAAAAACCTTTTTCGATAAGACCTTTTTGTACATGGTTGGTGAGACAATATGTCTTTGGTGAGACCAAATGTCGAATACAACACTCTTGCCGAAAGACTTCCACATGCATTAGTCAGTGAGACCAAGTGAAGTCGCCAAGACCTCAACCCGATACCACTCAGTTAGGCCGAAGTTCTCTCAAAGAGTTGTTCGGTGAGACTCCTCCCAAAAAACTAGATAAAACCTTTTGAGCATGAGTCGGTAAGAAAAGAAAGACCTCATAATAAAATTGCTAAGACCTCATCCCGACGGCCAAACTCATGCTGATATGCCTATCCAAACGCGGGTCGGTAAGACATAACATGTTCGATGAAACATTATACTGAAGACCTCTGGCTCATGCCGATAAAGATTTTTCTTCTGTCGCCAGGACCACGAACAATGTCACGCTGAAAGCTACTAGAATGTTAAATTCAATCGACATAACATCATAAATGTCTTGCCGATAGGCAACGTAGACATTTCAAAGTGGATCAGGCAGACCCTACCATACTCATGCCGATATGTGTAAGCCCGAATGAGAAACAACCAATACCTGTGATATGCAAAAAGAACCATCCTGACAAAGAAACCATCTTCCAAAATCTGTCAGTCAAAGAGATAGCATTCATAACTTGAACCAAAATTCTCATCACCATGAAATTAAAGCATAACAAATAACTTTCTGTAATAGCCAAGAGACATCAAAGAAGTGCCATTATAAATCATAAGGATCAGAGATTTTTTCATCAAGGACAAACCATAAACACAACTGAGATCCAATTGGAACTTCTTACTCTTAAAGTATCCATGGACTAATCTTCTCAAAATTTTCATTCTCCTTTCTCAAGAAAGTCTCTTTCAACTTACTTCTTCTCAATGATTCTTCTTGTCTTTGAGATACCTCACCTTAGGCCTCTTCCTTTTCCCTTGGTCTAGTCTTTTGGTATCCAGGTTCTTGCTTCAACTTGTAAAAGACAATACACAAACTTCCAAAACTTCCTTGCATAGATATTTGGGTTCTAATACCAATTTGATGTAGAGAAAGGACTTAAAACAACTTCCCTAACACTCTCAAACATGACTTCAATACTAGGGCTGCAATCATGTACTTTTGCTCATACTAGACAATAATTTCCCAAGCCCAAAAGATGGGGCAGCATACTAAAAGGAACTCAATGTTTGAAGACAACATGGAATGAGGATAAAGTGAGTTCTTTGGATGAACATCAACATATTTTGAATGTCTCCAAGTGTGCACATCTCCAAACACATATTTGACACCAATAAACTGATAAATTAGGCTTATTGAAACTAGGTATATGCAAGGGAATGTCACCAAACAAAGGAAACAACTTGTACTATGGATTCTCAGGCCCGCATACATACTTCTAAAATAATTTCATAATGATTCCTAAACCTTCCCTTAACAACCAATGTATAGATTAATCAAAACAACAATGAACCTAGGGTCTTTTTGGGACTATTTCATTGAAAAATAAAAAATTTCTGGTGAAAAGATCTCTTTACCACGTGCATGAAATGATCCAAAAAAATTTAGGTATGTAGATGATTCCAAGATAGAATTTTCCACCAAATTGTATCATTTTCCCATGGGGGAAACTCGAGTTATGGCATGTTTTGCAAGTTTGAAACCCTAGGCAGGGTTTAGAGCGGTTTTCACAAAAATGCTCACATCTCTCTCAAAAATCAATGGATTTGAGTTGAAAAAAGCATTGTAAAGGTGATGAAACCCAACAAATTTCCCAATCAACTCTTGGTCTGCACCAAAAAGTACAAATCTATACAATGTGAAAGAACAGTCAAATTTGCAAGAAAAAACATAGTTTTTAGAGTGCAAAATTGAAGTTTTCTTTATTCAAACTCTTTCCAACCTTATCCAACATCAGGATTCATGCTTACAATACATATTTATGCTGTTAAAATCCTTCTCCAACCTCCAACCAACCCCCCAACTTATTTTTAACAAATGTGCAAAAGTTGTCATTACAACATTGACAACAATTAGCAACTTTTACATCTTTTCACTACATTACCCCTAATGACCCAAAATGGACCTAGATTGACCTATAATGGTCTCAAAGGACCTTATTTACATAAACCAAGCCAAAAAAAATCAAAAGCCAAAGTTTCACAATACAACCTAAAATTGCATCAAAGGTGCTCCTACACTAGGAGTTGTGTCGAGGATTTGATGTTAGAAGAAGAGATGAAAGTGAAGATGAAGCTAAAGAAGAAAAGTTTGAGGAAGAATAAGTAATAATGATGCAGGAGCATCCAGTGGTGTAAGGGAAATCTTGCATCACCCAAAAATAGTTAAATTTCAAGTTTCTCGGTTTTTAGATGTTTTTACATTTTTGGATACCCTTTTCGTCATAATGAAATTCCCAATTTACGGTTTTTATTTTCTATTCCTGGGTGGAAAGATATTGTAGTTTTAGTTTCCTAGATTTGCACCTAAAAATCTTCTAAGTTAGATTTGAGGCACTTAGAGTTCCCAGATTGGCCCTGAAACTTTCTGAAATTAGCATAGCTAATTTTAAGCGCGTTTTTGACTTCGAGACCTTTCCAACAGTTCAAACGGTTCGCGAATCGGAGCCCCAGATCAAAAGTTATGGCCCTGGGAAGTTGGCACACTTTCTAGAAGATACAATTGCAAATGTTCTTTTGAAATTTGAACTTCAAGTTGTAATTTTTCAGCGCCAAACCGCCTAAACTCAAAATTGAATGTTGTTTTGGCTCCAAATTAAAGGGGAGCTCTATTTATGGGCGGGTTTCTAATTTTTGGGTAACTTTTTGGGGACAAGCTCACATATTGCGAAAGGGTTATTCTGTAGCTTTCTATAACTTGCATGTGTTGTAGAACTTGGGGATTGAGATTCTCTTCATGTAAGAAGTTTCATTTTCTGAATAATAAAATTATTCTCTTATTTGTTGGTTATTTTCTGTGTCTCGGGTTGTGCTTTCATCAAATAACTAGAGATCCTAAAGAGGATAGAATTTTGAGGCCATTTTGAAGACTGGAAAGATGCCAAGGATTGATGTTTCTACATTTTCTAGAAACCTTAACCCAAAAGATCTGATCGATTTGATCAATGATATAGAGGAGTACTTTGAGAATGAGGAGGTGGAAGATCCTAAGAGGGTCAAATTTGCAAAAGCCAAGCTGAAAGGTCATGCCAATATATGATGGAAAGAGCTCCAGTTGGAAAGAAATTGGAGAGGAAAAGAGAAAATAACATGATGGTACCGAATGGTGGAAAAACTAAAGAGATAGTTCATTCCTATGGACTATGAGCTAGATTTATTGAAGAAGATGCAAGGGTTGAAACAAGTGAGAAAATTCATCAAGGAGTACTTTTACTGAGTCCTAATTAGAGCAGGCCTTTTTGAGGCCAACAAGGAGAAATTTTCATGTTACATAAATGGATTGAAGATGAGTATTCAAGAAGAGTTGAGTTTGGTGAGAATGCCTACCATTGAAGATGCATACCAGTTTTCCTTAAAGGTAGAGGAAAAGCTAAATTGAAGATTCAAAAGCAAACAAAGACGTCAAGGTGGAAAGACTAGTGGATGGTCATATGGTGACCAAAGTGAAGATCAAGAGAAGAATGAAGGATCTAGTAGATATTAGAACCAGAAAGGAGATAACACCTATTGCCCTCGAGATCAAAATAATGGAGACCAAAGAGAAAGAGGAAGAGGAAGAGGGCCAGGAAGAGGAGGCTTTCATAGAATCTGTTTCCAGTGTGGACAAGGAAATAGAGCATTTGAGTGTCCTCAACATCAAGGAAGGAGAAATAGAAGACCTAAGGTTAATGCTTGAGTTACACATGTAGATGAAGATGTTGATTCTTTACATTTTGAAGATGCAGAGAAGAGAGGTTCTTGTTACTAGAAGAGCCTTAATAAACAAGGAGAAAGCACCAAATCAATGGAAGAATATATTTCACATAAGATGTAAGTGTGAAGGTAAATTTTGTAATGTGATTATTGATGGAGGTAGCCCTGATAATCTTGTTTATGAAGAAATGGTAAATAAGTTGCAATTGGAAAGAAGAAGACACTTGCATCCATATAGGATTGCTTGTTTGCAAGATGATCGTAAAGTTTTGGTAAATGGATAATGTATAGTAAAAATTTAAGATATGTTATTATCATGATAAAATTTTATGTGATATAATGTCTATGGATGTTTTTTACTTGTTATTGGGAAGGACTTAGTAGTTTTACAAGTGTGTAGTGCATAATGGGTATGTCAATACATCCTCCTTGGTGAAGGATGTAAATTTTTTGGCTAATGGAGTTAAAAAATTAGTGGAAGAGGATGGGGATGGAGATTTTGCTTTGCTGATGCAAGTTGTAGTAGTATGGATTGCAGTCAAGACAGGTGAAGTGAAGGTTTCATTGGAGAAAGAGGAGGTAAAATTTGATTTTTATGAGAATGTAGTTGAATCTAATCTACTTGATCTTGATATGATTTCTATTGAAGAAGATACTGTAGAAATGAATATATTGGTAGATAAAGGTACCATAGTTGAAAGTAAGGAAGGATATGAGGAGGAGAATGCTGAGTTGTTTGGTGATCTTCCCTTGGCATCAATTGATGAATTTTTATGTGATAAGGAAATTAGTATGATTGAAAGTTTGTTGCAAGAAGAAAAGGATGGATCTTTTGATTATGTTGCTAACATTGATGTGATTGTAGCTGAATTTTATCTTTTATAAGGAATGGAGGAAGAGGAACATAATTTTGTAACCAAGGGCGATGACGAAAAAATGGTTGTAACAATAACAAAGAAAGAGGTAATGCATGAATTTCATTATTTTCTTGAAGAAGAAGAAACTAATGTTTATGATTTTTTAGATTTTCATAATGTAGGTGGGGGTGAAATATGTGAAAAGAGGGAGAAAGAGAGGAAGAATGAAAGATGGAAGAGACATCAAGTTACAGGGACAAAATGAGAAATAAAGTTTAGGTAAATAAAGCAGAAACATGGATTCAAGACGAGCATTGGATCTACAAATATTTATGAGTCACACTCATGAAACATTTCATTCCACCTGGGGTGTTTGATGCAAGAGCATCTAGTGTGGGAGAGAAATCTTGCATCAACCAAAAATAGAAATGTTGTTTCTTTTCATTAAGGGATGAATTGGCTAGAGTTTGTTGAGTATGAAGAATGGAGTTTATGTTTTGATGTTTTGAAATATTGCAGAATTTCCACTTTGAGTATAAATGCAAAAAATGCTAGCAAAAGTTTGGGTAGTATATGTTTAGTCATCCATTGTATTTTCTTATAAGATTATAAGGCCTTTTAATAAAACCTATGTTGACTTTATCCTATTTTGAAATCAATGCATTCCATGCAAATTTCATTGAAGCATTTTTGTAAATAGTTTACTTGCATTTTTATGCTTCTATATTCTATGTAAATTTATATTTGCTCACTTACAAGTTACAACTACTTCATTTTAAGGAAATCCCCCTACCATTATGCTTTTGTGGATTCCCATACCTTATTCCAAATCTCAAAAATAAAATAAAAAATAAAATAACATCAACAAAATATAAAAGCACAAAATATGCATCAAATTTTCAATCCAAATTATTAATAATCATTCAAGATTAATATTGAACCTAATAAATTTTAAATCAAGTTGTAAACCCCATAATACCAATGTAAACTCAACCTAAATATTATAATAAGTTCACATTAAAGCATACCAAAACCATTTTCACTTGATAAAACACCATTTTAAAACCATTAAATTTCAAGTGTCTAGTCCAATATTTCAAATAAGAGATGTAAAATTAAATCCAAACTAAATCAACTTTGATTTTGGAGAAAAATTTCATATTCAATCTTACATTCAATATAAAAAGTTGAACTCAACAATTTAGAGCTTGCATATTGATTAAACAAAGACCAAGCCAAATTTCACAAAATAAAAAATCAAGTTGAAACCATGTAACAAATTATCCATACCCACTCATTGTAAAGCCTTGATTATTCAACTCACCATTCCCAACTACCTTGTTGAACCAAAAATCATTAAATTAACTCAATTTTTTATAGATTGAAAGTGAGCAAGAATATTAAAGTTTTCTAAACCCTAATTAGCTTCAAGAATTTCTATATTACTGTATCCAAAAATGAGACCAAAAATGTTAGATTTTAATCACTTGTCATGCAATATAAAACATATTTTATGATATAATGAATCTTTATCCCAAAATATAATTACCTAAAAATATCTAAAAATACATGACAAGTTTATTAGTATCAAAACCTTAACATAGATTAGAGTAATGTGACCTTAAATTTATCTAACATGCATGTACTCTTAAATTTAGATATATAATTTACAATTCATTATAATTAGAGAGATCATTAAAGAAATCATATTAAAACCATAATGTGAGAAACCACAATAAGAACCATAATGTGAAACCATAATGTAAAATGTATATAATGTGAAGATCATGATCTAAGAACCATAATGTGACAAACCACAATATAAAATGTATAACAAATCACGTGTTTGCATGTAAAACAAGTCAAAGAGGAGTATGTATAATATGACTATGGATAGATCTCTCTCTCTCTTGATCCCCATCTAGATCCATGTCTTGATCTCTCTTTCAATCCCTATCTTGATCTACCTTCCTACACAAGAAAGTAAATAATTTAAGTTAACGTACATGTGTATATGTAAAGTCATCTTAAAGTTTTGTACTTTCAAAGTTTGAATGTATCAAGTAATTTAAATATTATAAATCTACCTCAAATGTACCATGCATAGGATTTTCCACATGCTTCAAATCTCCAAAGCGTGAAAAATCCTTGTATTGCTAGAAATTTTCAAATTCAAGATTTCAATTAAGAGTGAGAACTACTTTAAAGTCAATTTTATTTAATATACATGTGAATTTTTAGAACTCAAAATATATAAATTATTCAAGTACATTTGTTGCATCCTGGAGCACTTTACTAATCCCATTGTTGTCACAAGAATGTATGATCACATCAAGGAAACTTGTGCCATGCACATTGGGTGCAGTAACCTCAACCTGATGTTGTGTGGGGCCTGTAGGCTGGTCTAGAATATGTTGGTCTTGTGAACCCACCTCACCCCAACTCAACTGTCTACCATAATGTCATCAAATGTGAGCTGATATAGCATCTAAAGGAATCCAATACACTGCATTGATAAAGTGGTATGCTGATAGTAAATCAGTGATGGAAGCTTAACACACATTACACACAGTGGCGTCACTCATATGGGTCACATCTGACGATGATGGTAGCTTTGCATGAATGTAGGGATCATAACTGGTAGATGTAGCCTTAGTGGGAGGAAGGCTAATATGTGGATGTAATAAGTATCTACTTACATGATCAGATGACATTTGACCTTCTTGAGTAGCAATTGTGGCAATATTGTCAAAAAGGTCAGAACTAGTAGTCGCTACTTTTGCACCTCCTGCTGCTACTAGTTCCAAATGTTTTGGAAGAACCAAAAGGTTTGGACCAACTAATGCCCTCTTGTTGATGGGCAGTGGCAAACCTACACGTCTATACTGAGGTTTTTTGGAAAACCTCCCTTTTCCCTGTCCAACATGTGCAAGAATAGATGTGTAATCCACATCTAACCCTAAATGGAACTCGACATATAATTGTTTGCAAAAATAAAGTGGCAACTCGTCATTATGAGGCCATCTATGATTGGTTGCCAACAATTTGGGATATATAAATGGAGCAACAAGCTCATTTGTACACCTCGTAGCAGTGTATCCTCTAATTTTTTGTCATCCCATATAATGAGGGAACATGCTATGCACATTATGTAGTAAAACTCTCTGAGAAACAGATTAAATTTTCTCAGTGCCAATAACACTCTTGGCAAGGGACCTATAAAACTCCTCAATGTTGACATCATCATATGGATTGTATGATCGAATCATGTCAATCATATGTGTGATCTCCTACTAAATACTAACTAATCTATCTCTATTAGCCAGATTAGGGGAGTTTTGTATTGTTTGGTCCAAACATCTCAAAGCAATCTTTAATCTCTTAATGTTATCATTATAAAAATTAGACCTAACTTCAGCTTCCTCCTGAGATTGAGTGGAATGATGTGAACCCTGATCATCAACCATATCTATATAAATACAAAAATATGCATTTAATCAAAAAAATAAATTAGAAATATGTACTTATTTTATTTCACTAAAAGTAAATATCCAATAACCATTTTTCTAGGAAGATGCTCCATAGGAAATTACAAAATATAGGAAATGTGCAATGAGTAGCTTTCTTCATCAAGTAAAAATAAGAACAATTTTAAGTTGACTCAACCATCTATGAAAAAGAGGGAGAAAGGGAGAGAGTAGGATTATGAAATTTTACCTATTAAAAAAGTGGTACTAAAATATCCTAATGAAAAAATTCACATGTAAAAGTAATGTAAGCATATAAATACATAAATCATGTAAAGTAATGTGTCATGTACCATCATGTGATAAGTGTAAGTGGAAGAATGGGATAAACAATTTAAACATGCTTCTACACTTCTAAATAGGACATTGCATCTAAGATTCGAAGAAATTAAATTAATTTAAACTAGAGATCTTCAGAAATTTATCCTATTGCTCTCTAACTCTAAAGGATCTCTCTAATTTACTTTGCTCTCAGATTTAGAAGCTAATTAAACTGTTGAAATGACATTCAAAGAATGAGAAATGAACTAATTCTATTTCCTATGTGATTAAATATGCAAATCTATTGTAATGATAGCCATGACTGCAAATGCTGGATGCTTGATTACTGCTTGATGGATGCTGGATGAATGCTTGAATGCTTGAATGCTTGGATGCTTGAATGCTTGGAAAACCTGCATAGTAAGATTACACAAATTGGGATCCATTTCCTATAGCCAAAGAGCTGTATTTATAGCTTTCACGGTAGCACATTTGCACAGGGATACAGGATAAGGGGCTGTGATTCAATCTGGAGAATTGAATGGCCTGGGATGAGAAGATGGAGCTGATCATGGAGGATTGTTCCTCCCCATGAAAACACCAGGAAAGAAGAGAGGGAGGATTGATGGAAAAAGATTGAGAGGACTTCCTGCAAGTTTGTCCCCGAAGCTCTTCCCGTGAATGAAAGTTGCATTAATTAGATTTTTAAAAATCTAATTTTATTGGTGAGTGAATAGTGGTAAATGTTTTATGCATAAATTTAAATAATTTTAATTTATTTAAATTTAGCAAAAGAGGAATAAATAATTTAATAAATCAAACTATAGGATTTGTTTATTAAATTAAAATAAAAGGAAAGTGATAATTAAATAAAAGATTTTTAGAATATCTTTATTTAATTAAGAAGAAATATGATGAGGTAATTAAATAACACAAATTATTTAAGTTGTGTATTTAATTTTTAAGATAGAAGTATAAAAGAAGCAATAATGATAATAATTAAATAAAACAAAGTTTTTAATTTTGTTTATTTAATTAAGAGAGAAATAATATGATGAAAATGATAATAATTAAATAAAACAAAGTTTTTAATTTTGTTTATTTAATTAGGAGAGAAATAGAAGAATTAATAATGAACCTAATATAAATAAATATTTCTATTTATTTATTAAGTAGATGAATTTAAGATTAATTAATCAAATAAGTCATATTTAATTAATTAGATTCTCCAGACCATTTTTAGGTGTCTACATTTTGCCCCTCTTTGA
Organism: Sequoia sempervirens; assembly: GCA_007258455.2. Lineage (NCBI taxonomy): Eukaryota > Viridiplantae > Streptophyta > Pinopsida > Cupressales > Cupressaceae > Sequoia > Sequoia sempervirens. Next base: position 139,362 of record VDFB02034617.1, read on the forward strand.
AGTGATGGGTTTACACATTGCTTCAAAGAATGATTTTGCCTCAGCTACCAATATTGACGAAAAGTTTAAAATATGCCCCTAATTTGCCCCAGATGTTGGATTTTGGAATGATAGCGATATATGCCCCCACGGGAGATAAATTGATGAATTTTGGATTTTTATGATTTTTCAAAAATTTTGAACTTTTATGATGATTTGATGATGTATTGGTGAAGAAACAATTTATCTCCCGACAAAATTGTCCAAAAATGCCCTTGTGATAGATAAGAATTAATTCCTCAGAAGGAAAAATAAATAAATCCCATAAAAATCCCCCCAAAAATAGCCTATAAATGCTCAAAAGGTCATTTTCAAAAGTCATTTGTGCATTTGACTTTGACAATCTATGATAGAGACCCTCAGAGTGCTAGAGCTTCAGGATGTCGATCCCATACAACACCCACCGACTTGAGCATGTGCGACGTCACCAGTGTCCAACCGACTATGGACCTTCGATATGTACCCCAAATCCTCCTCGTAATTTGTGCCCATACTTTTGATGTCATTTTTGCATGTTTTTATCTTTTTTAGCGCGCGGCAGACGCGATTTAGCGCGTCACTGATCTGTTGCAGCACGCCATAGTTTTAGCGTGCCCGTCAAAATCTGTAGCATGTCCATAGTTTAGTGTAGCGCATCATAGTTTTAGCGCGCAGGGTCAAATCTGCAACGCGTCAGTGGGATTTTATAGCGTGCCGGGATTTTTAGCATGTTGAGTCAATTTTATAGTGCGCCAATGAAATTTTGTAGCGCGCCAAAATTTTTAGCGCTTTAGATTGATTTTGTAGCGCTTAGAGGTATAGATTGATGAAAAATTGTGCACTTTTCTTTTTATTCGTCAATTTTTATGTTGATGCCATCTATTTTAGTTTGATTGTGACTAGAATAAATGGTAAATGATCTCATGATGAGCGAGATCCATTGATTTGATAATTATTACCCTCATGATAGGTGAGGAATAATTTAGAATGTCTTAAAGAACGAACCTGATTGATAGATGAGGATTCCTTCTTGATAAATTGATCGTTTGATAGGTAAAACCATAATTTTTTTGATAACCTCATGAATTGATAACCTTGTGATGTTGGATATGTTGATTGATAATGTATTGATCTGTAAAATATTCTTTTTGTATGATAACAGGAGCATTTAGATGTTATTCAGGTGCGAGAGCAGTTCCCGTGGCCCTTTGATATGATACCACAACTTTCACCAGACAAGAGACAGCATATTACTGATTGTGGTTTAGCGACATTATTGGACATGCCCCATATTAGACTTAATAGGGGTCTGTTGACAGCTTTAGCAGAGCGGTGGCATAGTGACCACAACACCTTTCATTTACCTACTGGCGAGATGACTATGATGCCAAAGGATGTATGGCATATTCTTCGCATTCCCTTTGTTGGGGAGATTTTTGTGCATGATTCAGAGGAGGTTGGCGGGGTAGAGGCCATGCGGAGAGTCTTTCAGGATCCCCATATTGCGGGAGAGTGGATTCCATGGGTAGAGATGCATGATTCATATGCTCCACTTCCTTCAGTTTTGGCCGGCTTTATTGGTGGATTCCTTTGTCCTGATAAGAGGTCAAAGGGTCTATCTCTCGGATGGGGTCGAGTTTTAGAGGGCTTGGTGGTGCACAAGATGAGATATGCTTGGGGCATGTGCATGCTTGCTCAGCTCTATTATGATTTGCATTGGATCGTGTACCTCGACGGCAGCAGTTTATCGGCGGGAGCTACCCTTCTCCAGGTATGTGCATGGGAGCATATTGCTGTTACACGTCCCATGCCAGTGTTAGCGAGACCAGTGATGAGGCCTTATGTGTTTCGGTATAGAGGTAGGCCTACCCAACATATGATGGGTAAGCTTGATTATTGGAGTCGGATTATTGATGATGTGGAGGTAGTGACTTGGCGTCCCTATTTAGACTGTGATGATTGGGATGATGATGATATTGAGTTGGGGTTCTTGTTCGATTCGATGTATTTGATCGGGAAGAGCCCCAGGATCTTGGAGCGATTCCTGTTTCATCACGTATTCAGGTAGTATGGTATTGTACAATGTATGCCACAGGGAGTAGCACATTACGGGCGTCGACAGATAGATGTTAGTGATTGGGGTCCCAGTTTGCCTTATGGGGCACTTGTTGAGGGTTACCGTGCTCGACAACCATCAGCGTGGGATATGCGACGGGACATTGTTGAGGCACCTATTACTCTTGAGTATGGATAGTACTTGGCTCTACACCCTCCTCCACGTATTACTATTTCGGATGAGCCAGTACTAGCACCAGCCACAGCACCAGTACCAGCACCAGCAGGGGGTGGTCAGGTTGGTCAGAGACAGGGGAGAGATGATGACAGTGAGAGTAGCAGTAATGATGACAGTGAGAGTGGTGATAGTAGCGATGATAGTAGTGATGATGATGGTGGAGATGGGGGGAGACCGGGCGTAGTAGGTACTTCAAAGCCATCCACTAGTGCGCCTCATAAGAGGCAGGTTGTTGCTTCCTCGTCAGCAGATCCATCAGAGGTTGCAGGTCTATAGGTGCAGGTTCAGACCTTACAGGGACAACTAGCATAGGTACAGGGCTTACTAGCACAGACACAGGCTCAGATGTAGGCATAGCTAGCTACTGCATAGACACAGATTACCTCTCTGATTGGTGAGAGAGATGGGGCTCTACAAGTAGCAGTGACCGCACAGGCTCAGCTAGTAGGTGTACGAGCACAGTTGACCACTGCTCAGGCACAGATCACGGCCCTGACTGCAGAGCGAGATACCATTAGACAGACGGCAGAGACAACACAGGCTACTACAGAGAGATTGCAGAGAGTGGCAGAAGGGACCTCTATGGCAGACTACATGCAAGAGGCTATGTGGGCAGGTGCCGAGATTGAGTTTTATAGGAGCCGCTATCATGAGTTTTTCCCCCCAGAGCAGAGAATTAGTTATGCTCAGTCTCGCTCAGAGAGGACTCATTCGAGGACAATGAGCAGAGGTGTGACACAGCCTCTCCCGAGGGATCCAAGAGATCCGAGAGATCCTGGGACATCTAGCGGTGGTCGTGATACTGGTGCCAGACCTGCTCCTTCTTATGCGAGTACTACTTGATACAGTTGTGTACCCCTTGAGAGACATATACAGCTTTTTTGACATGATGTTATTTTTCTCCTTTTCAGAATTCATTGTATACTTGACACTTGATGAGATATATATGTGCAGCGGTTCAATTGATCCATGATATGTTTTTACATGATTTATGTGATGGATGCATTGATCTTATGATGTGTTTCTACATGATTGATGTGATGGATGCATTTTAGTTTCTATGTTTTATGATGATTTATTTTACTAGCTTGTATGGATGCATTAATGATGATGTGATATGATATTGATGCTGTATTTCTTTTCTTAATGAGATGATGAAATGTAAATGAATGATGCATGAATGAAATGTAATGATGTATGATATATGAGATGTAAATGAATGATGTATGTAATGATGTATAAAATGAAATGTAAATGAATGATGTATGGATGAAAATGAATGATGTATAAAATGAAATGTAAATGAATGATGTATATAAATGTATGATTTTACAACTACATGATAATGACAATGTGATGAGATGGAAATGCATGATGTAACATAACGTGTATATGATGCCACGAAATGAGATGTTTATTGTGACATTTATGATGAGATGAAAAAATGATTTTATATGCATATTATTATGAAAATTGTATGTGTCAAGTATACTCAATCTTTAATAAGAAAAGATAACATTATTTGTGAATGAATCTTTGTAACTTGTGCAACCAGTACTCTGCAGATGTATTATTATGAATGCAATCTATGTTAACCATGCAATCCTATTTTATTAATGCAAACCTAAGTGTCATTTCAATAATCTTTTTGTTCTTCTTTGTATCATCACTGAGCTTTATTTTAAAATGTTGAAAGCGAATACAAGCATCAATGATTTGCGATAGACCAATGATGACCTGAGTATTTCTTTCATGATATTTGATATTGCAAGCGAACACAAGCATCAAGGTATAAGATAGACCAATGATGACCTGAGCATTTCTTGCGTAAACAAACAAGAATTAATCCTTCTTCTTCCTTACTTCTCTAGTTCAATACATCATTGAGTAGCTCCAAAGAAATGATAAGCGAATGAAAAAAATAAAAAGTATAACAATTCAAATTCTACTTAATGTATTTTCAAATCATTATTCAAATTGGATCATCAATGTTGAAATGTGTGTGCTGATGTTTGCATGATATTCTCAGATGTTTGACCAAATGATGTAACCTAAAAACCTATCCTAGGGGTCTCGGGGACTGATCAAGATTAGTCTTGCCTACGTTATACACGCAGAGACCACATAGTTCGACTGACACAGACTCCATTTGCTGATTGATGTAGACTCTATTTTTGTGTTTTCGATTTTATGAATGTTTTTGCATGGATTTTTGTGTTTTCGATTTTATGAATGTTTTTGCATGGATTTTCTAATTTTCTGATGTTTTTGGATTTTGATTTTCAGATGTTTTTGGATTTTGATTTTCTGATGTTTTTGGATTTTCTCAAGATATTTGATTTGGAATGAGATGGTATGACTGATTGAAGGAACAAGATGAACCACAATAGAGGTAATGCAACCATGGATAAATGATAGATCAAAATGAAAGTCACTGCAAAACATGTCGTACAAGCAACATATCTCTTGTTGAAAGATGACAATAGTTGATTGATTAATATGCCAAGAATGATTGATTCCATAAGGCATGATGATGATAAGTACTTAGGATTATCGATATCCTCCAAGTACAAAAAGATTGATGATTGTTGACAATTGATTGACAAAAGATATGAGGATTGGATAATGTTTTACAGCTAGGCTCAAATATGATTTGCATGATAAGATTCAAGGCTGCAAAGGGACATGATGAATGGATTTTGATAAGCTAAGAGATATGGAATGGAAGAATATGAGGATAATGATAATGAATAAGATGATCAAGATCAACTAGACAAGATATAGACACAGGGACCAAGTACTTTGCCCCCATTCTTTATCAAAACCAAGGATGAAAAGAAAGGATGTATCTAGTAAGAATGATGGAATATGGATGAGATAAAAGATATGGTATGAAAGATATGGATAAAGCACATAAGATAAGCATATATGATGTTCAAGAAGATTCTTAACCTTATCAAAATCAAAAGTGGAAATTTAAGGAATGAGCATAGAAAGGATAATGACCATGAATGATAAGATGGATGAGACTTGCCCTTAAGTGTAGAGTGCAAGAGGAATATGGAAGATAGGATATGGATGATAGGGAGATGGAGGAAGGACTTTAACATTGAGTTTCACAACCAATTATCCCTTTAATTAACCATGGAAATGGGGATTAGACTCATAAATGCTGGTAGATTAATGGTATGATGGAAGAGACTAAGGATTTATGCAAAGGTTTGGATTAAAGGGGAATGATGGGGGGTGAATGTTGGATAATGGATAGATGGAAAGGATGACAAGCTCAACATTGGCACACACCTTGAAGGATGGTGGAGTGATGGAGGAAGAATGGATTTGGAAAGTGATAGGTTATTATATGGAAGATTGGAGGAAGCTTTTGGATAAGAAAATTTGGATGCCAATTTTGATTTTATTGCTTCTATGAGACTTTTAGGAATCCACATGATTTTTGACTTTGATATTTGCTTAGTGGGCCTTTGTGGCCTTGAAAATTTTTCATTTATGGACCTTTGTGGTCTTTGAAATTTTCCTTTTTGCTTTGATGGGCCTTTGTGGCCTTTTGAAATTTTCTTTTGATTTATGGACCTTTGTGGTATTTCAAAATTTCCTTTTTGCTTTGATGGGCCTTTGTGGCCTTTTTGATTTTTCCTTTGATTTTGGATCAAGTTTTCTTTTATTTTTGCATGTCTCTTCAAGGAGACATGTTGATCCTTTGATACATGTGGATTTTGATACAGAAGCTTCTGATATTTGGCACCCAAATTGCTTCCAAGAGCAATGGGAGGGGTGGATTGAGATGAATGGTATGAAGGTATTATGGATGAGTGAATGTGGGTAGAATTTTGAAAGGGCATCAAAGATACGTGCCTTTTTTGTTCTTGAGGAATAGGATATGGACCTAGGATAGATGGAAATTTTGATGGACTAGGATGAGGACCTAGGATAGATGGAAAGTTTGATGGACTAGGATGGGGACCTAGGATAGATGGAAGGTTTGATGGACTAAGATGAGAACCTAGGATAGATGGAAGGTTTGATGGACTAAGATGAGAACCTAGGATAGATGGTAGGTTTGATGGACTAGAACACTTAGGTATATAACCAAGGCCATGGTGATATGGGTGTTTTTGAATAAAATGGGGTTCTAGGATACCTTGTTCATGAATGCCCAATCCTTTGCCTTTGTAGTTCATACTTTGACACATTTGTTTATCAATGGGATATGTATTTTTTGTGAAACAAGATGCAAGTCCATTTTGTGGAGGATATGATATGGATGAGAGGATAGGTGTTGGAAGTAAACCAGAATGGATAAGGGTGGAGGATCCTAATTTATAGGTGTAGGGTTCATGGATAGCTTGAATAGGTGTGATATGCTCTTGACATGGGGATGATGGGATATTTTGATCTTGACTTGGAAAAGGATCATGAGGTGGTATGAAAGACATATCTTGATCATGAGAAAGATAAACATCTTCATGGGATGAAAGATCATCCTTGAATGGAAGCATATCTTGATCTTGATGAGGAAGGGAATCATGAGATTTTGTAGAAAGCATGTCTTGATCATTAGTTGGTAAGAAATCATTAGATAGGATTGAAGAACTAGCATGATCTTGTGATGCAATAGAATCATGATATGGTATGGGTTGATTAGATGATTTGGAAGAAGAACTTGGAAGGATACTTGTCTCTTGAAATGGATGTGAATTATTTTGGATGAAAAGTGAAAGGAGGGGATCGTCATAAGATTCTTGAGAAATGGGATCTTGATCAAAGATGGGAAGACTTTTTGAGATTGTGGAATCATTGGATGGAGTGGAAAGAATATTTTGATCTTGATGTGTAGGGGAGTCTATGCTAGCATGCTTTGGAGTGAGAGTCTGACATGAATGATTGGATGTAGAAGATATGATAGAAGAGGATGATTGGATGGAATTGTTAACTTGAGTGAAAGAATCTTGAGGTTCATTTTGGCTTATGGTGGATGGAGACAAATGCATGACATGATAAGATTGTTCAATATCATTTGTATTTGAGGATTGAGATTTGGGCTTTTTGAAATTTTGGAAAAATTCAAAGATATTGAACTTGGATGATGGAGTTGTTGGTGAAGAAGGTCTCATGTTCATTGTTTGGTCAAGAGGATATGGGTAGATGTTTGGCATTAGATATCTCTTTGTGGTTATTTCCCAGATTTGTTGTTGAAGGTTTTCCAATTGATAAGCTAAAGCATTCAATTGATCCTCCTCTATTTCAGCCATGGTGGTTTGTGTTTTTTTTGGGATGATCTTATCTGATTTTAATGAAGGAAAACACAGCAAGCAAGAATAGAATAGTTGATTCAAAATCCTAGAATCTAAACAGATAGTGTATGTTCTAAGAACCAAACATGATTCTTCTTGATTTTCACTAGTTTGATAACAAGATAAGACACTTCAAATAGACTCACTCCTAGAGACAAAAGGTCATCGTTATATACTCAAACGGCCCACAGCTTGGAATTGTATCAACTCACAGAGCCATGTCACCCCCTAGAGGGCACCCGTGTTTTTGTCTTTTCTAGGTGCATACTCAGAGTGACGGAAGTGGATACCAGATCCCCTGAGCAAACAGTCCTTGGCAATTATATGGTGAGTGCTTGAGGGTAGATTCTTCCTCGCCCCTGCACCGCTGAGTATTACAATGTTTAGAAACTGACAAGCGTGCTTCTATTTCTAGGTTCTTAGATTGGGTTTTTGTTCAGAGCGGCAAATAGATAAACTCCCTCGAGAGACCTCCCCATCTTTAGAACAAAGATTTTGGGGATGGTTATCCTGCACACTTCCGTTGAAAGAGGGTTTCCCCAAATTTACATAAATTTTAAAGTGGGTTGGAATACCATGGCTTTTGGCTCTCCCCACTCAGGTCGTTCCCATAGGGTGAGTACTTTTTCCCACTACGGCAGGCCTGTCTAAAGGTTTTAATGAAAGCTTGAAAATGCGCGAAGTAAAAGTGAGTTTGGTATTCTGATGCACCCAGTCAAGGGGAGAGCATAAACCTATCACCCAATCACAGCAAAGAAGTTGTTCACTTTTTAAAACCCAAAAGACAAATTATCTGATCTATATGGAGATATTGCTCCATAAAAAGTATGATGTCCAATTTTAATCCCACAAGAAATAATGAAGTTTCTATCCTAGGATTGATCAATTTTTATCTATTTTATGTCCTAGGATTGATAAATTTTAACCTGTTTTCTATCCTAGGATTGATAAATTTTAACCAAAAAAGAGATTAAAGAACATAATCTGACTGCGGATGCATCGGATCCAGATAAAAAGATACATTTTTATCGATGCTATTTGGTCCTAAAGCAGGAATGAAACAAAATAGATGATGGGTTATTTTCCCATGAGTGTTCGAAAACACTATTACAATGAATATCAAATGCTCTTTCTTTCACTTCAATGCTCCATTTTCTTCTTAAAACCTGTGTAAATGTTCCAAATGTTAGATGAAATCAAGAAAGAAGAAGATATAAGGGTTAGATGAATGATTAAGCAAGAAAACCCTAAACCTTAGACCGAGTTACAATGTGATTTGACTTTAAATGTAAAATTGAAAATTTTAACTCTACAAATGATAAAAACCTACATCATTGCATAGCTTATGAAATTCTACCCCATTTCAAAAAAAAATCATCGAAAAAGACATCTGTATGACCAAGATATGGCCATTTTAAGATTGACTATCAAAACACTAAATCTGATGCGCTAAAACAGAGCCCTGAAGCGCTAAAACAGAGCTCTGAAGCGCTAAAACATAGCCCCAAAGCGCTACAGAATTGTCTTGAAGTGCTAAAATAGTCGATTGAAGTGCTAAAACAATTGTGTGATGCGCTAAAACATTTGAGCGGCATGCTAAAACAGACGACCGACACGCTATAAAAAGTCACGGTTTCGCGAAAACTATCACGCCGATACCTGTAAGACACTTTTCTCAAAAATTAAGCAAAATATGGGGTTAGGCCCTATGGTGGGCTCCAAAATGTAAGTGGAAGAATGGGATAAACAATCTAAACATGCTTCTACACTTCTAAATAGGACATTGCATCTAAGATTCGAAGAAATTAAACTAATTTAAACTAGAGATCTTCAGAAATTTATCCTATTGCTCTCTAACTCTAAAGGATCTCTCTAATTCACTTTGCTCTCAGATTTAGAAGCTAATTAAACTATTGAAATGACATTCAAAGAATGAGAAATGAACTAATTCTATTTCCTATGTGATTAAATATGCAAATCTATTGTAATGGCAGCCATGACTGCAAATGCTGGATGCTTGATTGCTGCTTGATGGATGCTGGATGAATGCTTAAATGCTTGAATGCTTGGATGCTTGAATGCTTGGAAAACCTACAGAGTAAGATTACACAAATTGGGATCCATTTCCTGTAGCCAAAGAGCTGTATTTATAGCTTTCACGGCAGCACATTTGCACAGGGATACGGGATAAGGGGCTGTGATTCAATCTGGAGAATTGAATGGCCTGGGATGAGAAGATGGAGCTGATCATGGAGGATTGTTCCTCCCCATGAAAAGACCAGGCAAGAAGAGAGGGAGGATTGATGGAAGAAGATTGAGAGGACTTCCTGCAAGTTTGTCCCCGAAGCTCTTCCCGTGAATGAAAGTTGCATTAATTAGATTTTTAAAAATATAATTTTATTGGTGAGTGAATAGTGGTAAATGTTTTATGCATAAATTTAAATAATTTTAATTTATTTAAATTTAGCAAAAGAGGAATAAATAATTTAATAAATCAAACTATAGGATTTGTTTATTAAATTAAAATAAAAGGAAAGTGATAATTAAATAAAATATTTTTAGAATATCTTTATTTAATTAAGAAGAAATATGATGAGGTAATTAAATAACACAAATTATTTAAGTTGTGTATTTAATTTTTAAGATAGAAGTATAAAAGAAGCAATAATGATAATAATTAAATAAAACAAAAATTTTAAATTTTGTTTATTTAATTAAGAGAGAAATAATATGATGAAAATGATAATAATTAAATAAAACAAAGTTTTTAATTTTTTTTATTTAATTAGGAGATAAATAGAAGAATTAATAATGAACCTAATATAAATAAATATTTCTATTTATTTATTAAGTAGATGAATTTAAGATTAATTAATCAAATAAGTCGTATTTAATTAATTAGATTCTCCAGACCATTTTTAGGTGTCTACAATAAGAAGGTATAGCATATCAAATAATAATATTGAGAAAGAATATAGACTAGATCTAATTGTCGAGGTGTATACATTTTTCTTAAGTATAGGAAAATATAAAAATGCAAGGCATCTCTAAATCCCAAATAACAATCATACAAGTGTGTATAGTATAGGAACAAAGCATTTACCCAATGTAGCTCTAGGAATGTGATAAGGCATGTGGTCAAATAATGGTATATGTACAACTAAGGTATTTCATCCCCAAATTAAATATAGAGATCTAAAATTATGATAGAGAAATGAAAGGGCATGCACCATCATAATATATAAGCAAGGAGAATAAGAACATAGGTTCAAACCAGGCATAAGATAAATGATTATAAATTTAAAGATTGAATAAACATCATAAAATTTTGATTAAGGTATGGAAATTATTATAATAATGTGAAAGAATTATAAATTTTACACTACATAAGCATAGAAAAAAAATACAAATCCATGTTAATAGTTATAAATGAACACAAACTCAAAATATGATATATATTATGGAGCAACGAAGATATAAGTTATATCTATGTTGAGAACATGATAAGCTTTCATTCCATGTGTAGAGATTCTTTGAGTGACATTCATAGAATATGCACAATAATTTAATTTATGAAATTTTTTCATGTAGTTGATGGAATGATGTAGAATATTTGTTTTGTTCCTCATGGACCGTATTTTTGACAAATTTTTTTTTCTTTATCTAAAATGTTTTTTTCCTCATTATGAGATAAACCCACAAAAGTGGTTTACAATTCAAATGAGGAAAGAAAACTTGTAAAAAATGACCCCATTGCAAAAAAATTCATTCTGGGGGTTCAAATGAACTAATTGGTTTGAACGAACCAAAAGACGGCTCACCAAAAAAATCAAAATTTTTGCACTTTGGAGCTCAAGTTGAAGATGAAAATCACAGAGACTTCACAAACCCAACTGGAATTAGGTATTCCTTAGAAGGAGCTATCCAACAAATAAAATTTTAATATGTTTTGGTTTTATTATGTATTTGTTTTTTTAGTTTTATTAAACATAGGTTTTTCACCAAAAATCAAGCTCTATGTTTTGCATATGTGGAAAAATAGCAGATTATCAAAAAAAATTTGAAAAATATGAGTGTACTATATATTGAAGTCCTTGATCAAACAAATAAAAAAAATTGAATTTCGATACATACAAAAAAAGTTACGCATTATACAGACGTGCTCTGTTTGAATTGTAATTGGTTTGACTTCAAAACATGATTAAAGAAAAAAAATTCAATAAAAAATTATCTATCAAAGTGGAAGCACTATATATCGGAGTTACAAATATAAATTCAAAAGAATTAGAATTTTTTGCTTCATGGAAAAAAAGTTATGCATTATACGATGAGCGTCACTTTTTAAAAATGTTGTTTTTCAAAAAAAACTAGTTTTCAAGGGAGATGGAAAAAGAAGTGCAATCTGATTCCAAAAATTTTGAAAAAATAATATTTAGAATCTATAGAAAAAATTTCATGAAACTCTAGTTTGCATCATCTTCAAATTCCTCACAGTTTAGCTGCTATATGTGCCCGATAGTGAAGATTTAGTTAAAAAAAATTATTTCAGTGTCCAGTTTGGCCAAAAATTGTAAACCATTATTGTGGAATCACCCTATGTAGAGTAAAATGTTTTGTTCCTCACTATATAGAGTTAGATTTTTGTCCGTCTGCAATGTAAAAGTGAATGTATCTAGATCAAGTGGGTTTGAAAATGATAAGGTAGCCAAGCATTGGTAAGATATTTGAAAAAAGTGGTACTTCCAAAATGTGATGGAACCAAATAGGAGATGAGGTTGAGACATGGCTAATAGAGATAGGTAAGTTGTTTTATCTCAAAAACTATTCAAATTCTATAAATTTTGTGTAAGGAGCTTACAAAATCATAGGAGAATTTGCATCATGTTGAGAAAACTAGAAGGGAGAGCTAGGATTTTCCAAGGAGCATGTAACATAAGGATTAAGTTTGTATCCTTATTTAGAATAATGTAATTACCATATTTATCTTATGATGATAAAAAATAACTAGATTCCACAAATTGAAAAAAGGAATTACGACCGCCACAAAGTATTGGGAAAATTGTACTTAACTTATAGTCAATTATGTCCCACTCTATATACTAGATGAGAATTCTATATCAAGTTCATTTTGACATTTAATACTAGAATTTAAGTGAATTTGGATCTACATGATCTTGATAAATAGAACATGTTATAAAAATCACTTCAAAAAGAAAGGAAAATATAAGCCTTGATGAATGCACAACAAAGTTATAAATATATATATTTAAATCTTCCAGGAATTTTAGGATGCCTCCCTTTAAGAAAATGTTTTACCATTGGTGGTGATGGTACTAGCCTCAATAGAGGAAATCAGCAATCAAAAAATAACAATGAGAAATAATAACCATTTGGAATTTTCTCTTGGGGGATAATAATCAAATTGATAGAGAACAAGGAAGTGAAGCTAGTTCTAATGGAAGTGTTGGTGCTTAATTGTAATTTATGTTGTCATAGATCTTAAATTAGCACCTAGCTATAAATAAAGAGTGTATGATTAAGTATAATACATATATATAAGTAGGGACAAGGATTTAATCATGCATAACTTATATTTAGGGACATATTGTATTTTAGAATACTTAAAAATTAGAATCAGCCACAAGCAATTCTACACTATAATTATAATTATCTGTGGTTCTATGAATATTTTGAGTATTATTATGGGATAAGAACATATATATACTCTTACGTATAATCATACTAACAAAGGAGAAACATTGATTGATATGGAGATTAATTTATAAGTGTTCATGCTTTTGGTTAATCCTTGTATGAATTATTATTAGTATTAGATTAAAAATTGTAGTGTTTAGGTAACAACAAAGGGTGAAGAATTCACCATTCTATATGTGTGACAAGGATATATGCTAGTGAAAATGAAATCTTAAGTGTTCAACCTTTTTAAATTATACACAATTGTATTCCCTGTAGCAGGGCGCCCACCATGGGTTCGACTCTCCGGCGCTCCCGTGGTACCGGTTGGTGTGTCCCGCCAGCACTGCCGGTCACGGTAAAAAGTTTACCAGCGGTGGGGGGTTATATGGGGGGCCGTGCTGCACCCGATTCCCCTCGTTAAAAAAAAATAAAAAAAATAATACACAATTGTAAAAATGATTTAAGAAAGAAATAAAAATCACACCTTGACAAATGCACAACAAAGTTATAATAAGAAATTAAAATCGTCTAGGCCTTTTTGGGATGGCCACTACTAAGAAAAAATTAAATCTGATTGGTAGTGATATTGCCTACTTCAAATAAATAAATGATTAGTAAAATAAAATAATAAGATATAATAACCACTTGGAATTCTCTTTGAAGGGTGATAATGAGAGTAATAGGGAACATTCATGTAAATTTAGTTAGTCTTTTAAGTGTATGTGCTTAATTTCAATGTACGTTTGAACCAAAAAATTGGATTAGTGCCTCCCTATAGATAGAGAGTGAATGGTTAAGTATCATGCACACACATATAACTATGGGTATGGAGATAGTCATACATAACTTATATTTAGGTACATGATGTATTTTAAGATACAACTAACTTATATTTAATTATAAGAAAGTTTGTACATGATAATATGAATGGTTTAGGTGGTTCTGAGGGTCATGCCCCTATATATACCCAATGTGTAATAATTTTAAAGAGGAGAATAAATTATTGATACTAAGATTAATACAATTTAATGTTCATGCTTTTGGTAAATCTTTCCATGAAAGTATTAGTAAAATTGTAGAGATTAGGTCACAAGAAAGAGCACAAAGAACTCAACATACTTCATGTTAGAGAAGGATATGTAAAGTGAAATACCCCACATAACATATCTGATGGAAAAAGAAAAATAGACTTTCCCTTAGTTCAAACTAGATCTAGGGATGGCGACATAGCCAAGTGGTAAGATAGGGGACTACAAATCCTCGATCCCTAGTTCGAATCCGGGTGTTTCTTTGATAGCACAAATAAGGTTAAAGGAATGTAAAAGTATCCATTTGTACTCCATGTCTTTTGGAGACAACTTGTGTACCTTTAGGTCCTATTGCTAATATAGTAGATAAAATTTGATTTTATCGTTAATGTTTGATCCTATAGGTAGTTGAGAGTAACTAGTTCCTTTTATCATTGCAAACATCTAGGCCTTTTTGGATGCTTCACACTAAGTCAATGCTTAATACCATTCTTGATGATGGTGTACATTCAATACAATAAATAACCAATCAAATATAAAAGAATATTAAATAACACTTTATTGAAATAATCTTGTAAGGGTAATAATTGGAGTTATTTGAATGGATAAGTGAAACTAGTTATAGTGGAAATTTTGGTACCTAGCACAATGTATTTTAGGATACTTGTGACTTACAATTTAATGTAAGAAAGTATGACTATATAATTTTATTTAAATGAATGATTTTATGAATATATTTAGGTGGTGCTAGGGGATAGAGACCTATATATGATCCATGTACAATCATTTTGATAGAAGATAATTAGTGATTGGTACTAATTGATATATAAGTGTTAATTTTTTTGGCCAATGTTTGTATTAATTGGTATTAGTATTAGGATATTGGTTATATCACATAGGTCACAATATAGGGGGTAAATAACTTAAGCATGATTTGGGTGAAGAACTCAATATAGTTCAAGTGAGACAAAGAGATGTCAATAGATGTTTTAGGTATTAACTATTTATCCTTCATTAATTTTATATAGGTGGAAACTTCATACATATTGGCATGTGTCCCTATCTCACTAGATGCATGCTAAGTTCTTCACCGTTTGCTATGACCTACACACTATAATTTACAAGTACTAATACCAATTCATACAAAGATTGATCAAAAGTATGAAACTTTCTATTAATTTCAATATCCATCACTAATTATCCTCTCTTATAATTGTTAAACATATATATAGGTTCATGTCCTCTAGCACCAAAGTGCTTTGAAATCTTGTTTGGAAGTGCAAGCATCATTACTAAAGCCATTGGAAGATTCATTCATAGAGCATGATTTGGGTGAAGAACTCAATATAGTTCAAGTGAGACAAAGAGATGCCAATAGATGTGTTAGGTATTAACTATTTATCCTTCATTAATTTTATATACCTGTGAAAACTTCATACATATTGGCATGTATCCCTATCTCACCAAAAGCATGCTAAGTTCTTCACCCTTTGTTGTGACTCACACACTATAATTTATAAGTACTAATACCAATTCATACAAATATTGATCAAAAGTATGAAAATTTCTATTAATTTCAATATCAATCGCTAATTATCCTCTTATAATTATTAAACATATATATAAGTTCATGTCCTCAAGCACCAAAGTACTTTGGAATCCTATTTGGAAGTGCAAGCACCATTGCTAAAGCCATTGGAAGATTCATTCACAGAGCATGGAGTCCATACACAATGTCCCTTACATCAGTTGCAATTATATGGCATACAAAGAGTTCAAATGATAGAATGAGTAATGTGGAGATTCATTAAAAATATTTACTATCATCTTGTAAGAATTGAGGAATCATGTAAATCTAGTAGTTAAGATAATAAAAAAGATCTATTATTTTACCACTTGCAATGGTTTTAAAGATACATTTTATAGACTATTAGCAATGGCATTATGGTGATCTACAAACTAGAAATAAAAGGGGCATATTGGTTGGATCTTGAAAGAAATAGTGTTCATATTGATGAAAAAGATGAATTGATATGAGTATACAGTACTATCATTATAATGTCAAATATTTTTTCCAAGCATTCAATCAATGCATTCACGCAAGGCTCCCGAGTTCCATTTAGTTCTTCATGCTCATTGTAGTAATTGACATCTAGGGATCAAATTTTATTTTAGAAACCCATTCCAAATCCTACCATATTTTAATGAATTTTTACCAGTTGGGGTTATATTCTCAACAATTTGGGGATCTTAATACACTGATTCACAACAAGAATGGGGAAAAGGACTACATATGTATGAGATTCCTTAGGACCCCTTACTAGACCCCAACATGGATGAGCTTAGAGTAGCTAGAGGAGAGGGCCCAATAGTGGTGCACCCTAACTTTATGGGTCAACATAGCAATGAACATGCAACTTTGAGATTAAAAAATTATATCTCTGAGTGGCTAGGGATGTGGACAATTCAAATATTTTGTTTCACCCACATAGATCGAGAAAAAAGGTGTCACCAACATGTTTTTTGCTGAGGGGTCATAATAGACCCCCAAAAAAAGTTAGACCAATAGTGGTGCATTAAGTCATGTTTTTTAGTGTGTCAATGTGGCATCATATGATTTGTTTCTTTTTGAATGTTGTGAGAGTATTTTGTTCAACTATTGAGTCCTCTCTTACAATTACTAGTTCCATACTTTTAAAATATTAGGCTTTGAATGTACATGTACTATGACAACTATTGGTACCTACAACACTATTAGGCCCTCTCCCCTACTAGTGTCGTTATGTTTACAACAATGTGTCCAATGTCAAGGTTGTTTTGAGAAGACATGAGGAATGAAGGTTTTAGCTAAGAACCTGTGAAACTTTAAAAACATAAAAATCCCTAACTTAAAAAACATACCTTAATAAAAAAACCCCAACATAAACCATACGAAAATCTAATCAAAAGCTACCAATAATCACTTATCAGACAAAAAACTTGTCACTTTCAAAGTAAATAAAAATGAAACAATGAATGAAGAATGGAAAAAAGCCTAGGTTTGATGTGTATTTGTAGACCCCCTCTTCGACCGATTAACCTCCAAACGTAAAGAATTCACCTGAACATGCAAAATGCCCCTTCCCATTTTTTTTATATTTTAGGTATTCGACCGAAACATATTTAGTCAAATAGGTTTCAGCCAAAACCTATTCCACCAAAAAGAGGTGGCCACATAGGTGCCATGTTGCTTCCATGTGGTTTTGGCCGAAACCTACTCAACCAAATCAATCCGCTTGAAATTGGTTCAATAGAATTTGTATGATTGGCCCAAAGTGTGACACAGGTTTGTACTTTTACCCTACCAAGGTTGCATATGTGGAAGTGGAACCTTACAGATCTTATGAACTAAATAATATTGAACATGGTTACTCACTAATGATGATAAGGGCCTTGATGGAGCATCTTGAGGGAGGACTAGTACAAAGAAATAAATTGTTTAGAACTAGATGCAAAGCAAGAGGAAAGTGTTGCAAGACTATCATTGATAGTGAAAGTATTGATAATTTGGTGTTAGAAGAGATGGATGAAAAATAAAAGTTAAAGAGGTAGAAGCAACAAAATACTTAATTGCTTGGTTGTAGAGAGAATACAAATTTTTTGGTCAATGAACAATGTTGGTAAAGATCGATAAAATAAAGTTATCAAAATGAAGTCTTGTTTGATGTAATAATATCAATGGATGTGTGTCATCTACTATTAGGGAGATCATGGAAATTTGACCAATAGGCTATATATGATGGGAGGGAATATATATCTGTCACGTCTCAGACTTTGATGTTGTTTTGTCCATGGCTTTGTGTGGATTTATTTTATGAATGATGGTGTGTGTTAGAATAATATGATATATTACAATGCTTTGGTGTGTGGAAATGTGAAAAGTATTTACTTTTGAAATTATGAATGCATTTTATTTTGAAAATATGCAAGACAGAACAAAATAGAAGTATTGATTTAATTATTGCTTTGATTTATATCTCTATATCAGTTACTAATATAATTTTGTTGTTGCCTGCTTGAGTGCACTTGAGTTGCAGGTGGTCGAAGACCAAGAGTGTGATTGAGGAAAGAAGGCTAGCTTCCCAATAGGGTAAAAGAGGAAGAACTCTCGGTCACACACACAACACCTAGAATCATATAGTTGCATTTAGGCAATGTCTATTCTAAATGGATTGCTTTGAATTATTTACAAAATAAATAATAAATGGATAAAATAAATAAATAATAAAATAATAACATAAATGTAATTTAATTATTAATTGTAGCTTTAAAGGTTTTATGGTTTTAATTCTATTTAAATTGTGATATTTAAATAATAAATTAATTACAAGTTAGATGGAATACTTGTTTGAGGAGTCAGTATTTTTAAATTACCTTCTAAATATTTTGTCCAAGAAATTGTAAATGATTTCCTATATTCTTTCTATTTATAAATTTGAAATTTAAAATGCATATATTTCTTAATTATATTTATTTTAAATTACAAATTAGGGTTAAATGAGAGAAAGAAAATTAATATTAAATAGGAAAAAGGCATTCCCGGAAAGGCAATGGTTCTTGAAATGGCTTCTTGAAAACACTTTCCTCGGCAAGTTTGTTTTGGGGGGGGTTATTTTAATGGCTGCCAAGAAGATGTTTCATCTATCAATTTCAAAGGATTGGAAGGAATCTTTGGAGTATTAAGAAGGAAATTAAGCAATCAGGAAGGCAGTGAAGGAGGAGAACTTTTCCAGAAAACTCAGCCAGGAGGAGGCAGGAAGGAATTCTAAGCATCTTCAGCTGGAGGTTTTTAACCAGGTTTTTCATTCACTTTTTTCTCTTGTTGAGTTACAGAAAATAGTTTAAGAAATTGACTGCAAGAATTTGTGGAATTGCATGCAAACCGTATTTTAAATTTGGGAAAAACTCTTTTGTTTGCTCAACTAAATGTTGTCCAATTTGTCCATATAAGTCTGAGGTTTTCCCTCTTTTGCATTTTGTACATTGAGATTCTGCTCCTTATTATTAATGAAATCTCTGGGAATAAAGAAATATAAACTCAAATTTATGTTTTTATTTTGTGCATATATATATATACATATATATATATACACACATATATATAAATATATTTAAACACAGAAAGATTCTATGTGTATTATTTTTCCTGAAATGTATTCAAGTCCGATTGAATTTTATGGAACCTCATTGTTTTCACTGGAAATAATTGTGAGTTTTTCGTTTGTTTTAATGAATGGGGGAGAGGATTCACCCCAGCCCCGTCCCAAGGGAAGGGACGGTGCTGTGGGGAGGCCGACACCCTCCACAGGCCGCGGCCTATGGAGGAGGCACGGCCTCCTCACAGCCCACGCCCTCCCCTTTAGGAGAGGTGTGGCCTCCAAACACTATTGTAACCTTAGTTTTATGTTTCAAGCTTTGGTTTCATAATTCAATAGCGCACTGTGTGTGTTCTGTGCGGAAGATTTACATGGAAAGATAAGTATATATATACAATTTTATATATATACACACAAAGCTGTGTAAATATATATATATAAATAAATGTGAACTTACACAGATATAACCATCTACAGAATATGATATATTTCAGACAAATATATATATAAACATCTCAGTATCCCTAAAGCTAGAAATATGAAAATGTGGTGATTTTCTTTTGGTCACATATTCTTATGTTTGCATATAGATGTAGATTTCTGAATATTAGCATACAATAGAAAACATAGATACAAATATGCAAAACTCTATTTTTCTGAAAGAATTATCCTGTTTCTGTATATCATTTTAACCAGAAACTTGTAGCAAATTGGGAATTTTACTTTCAAATCAGCTTGAATCTTGAAGATATAGAAATATACATAAATCTGAGAACACTGTTTATAAACAGAAAATTATTACTTTTGCTTGTGGTAATACACTGAAAGTACCATGATGTACATGCAATTCTTTACATTAAAAAAACCAAACTTGAGCAAAGAACAATCAAGAGGGTAGCATGAACTGAAAACAAATCTTTTATCAAATAGAAGGAAACTTGCTGACATTGTGATTTTGCTGAGAAAAAGAAAATATTCTATTTTAAATTTTGGAACTTTAAATCTACTTATTTGATTCAAACAATTAGAGATTGAATTCAAGAGATGCTTGAAAACTCTCTTTTACACTTTAAAGATAGATGATTTTCACTACAAATGTGAAAGAGAATCAGTTTGTTAATCATATTATGAATATGGAATATGGAAGAATTCTTTTTAGAATAAATGAAATGCATGAAGCATATAAGAAAAATGCATAAATTTTCTATTTTTGCACCTTAAATTTTATTTTGGTAACTTCTGGGACAGGATGCCAAAGGTGGATCCCCAGAGATGGTAGTTTTACCTTTTCTGAAACTACCACTTGTTTTTATTTATGCTTGGCCAAGCACTTGTACCATTGAAATAGATGGATTTGTTTTAAAAGCCTAGAAACATATGTATTTGAGTCTCTGCCACCTCCTATTGCAATAAATATGTTTTCTCATGTTAGAATGCATATAGGCACCAGGCATGCATCGAGAGTTCCTTCCTATTTTACTATGTCAGGTTGCTAGGCTCCTTATGCAGGGCTGGGGATTTCTTCGAGTTAGGAAGGAACCCAGGGAAGTCATGTACTTCGTGGTTGGGTGGAAAAGGCACCTTAATCACACTCTTGGCCCCAACTCGCAAGAAGATTGATGGTGTCACGATGGTTGGAGGATCAGAGCTTTTATTTTTTTATTATTGATGTACTTGTGTATCCTACTAGAATGGCTCGTAAAGCCCATTGTAAAATGTAATTGTATATGACATTTTTTACTGCAACATTGAAATAGATGTGCTATTAATATTTTGATGTAACATTGATACAAATGTATTTATTGAAGTTATTGATCTCACTTGAATGTGAATAATTATTTATTGGTTTATTAACCTCTTTTGAGCATGGATGAATATATATGAACATGCCCTGATATATTCTGGCCATGTGTTTAATCATGATGAAATACAATGTTGTATATTTATTTACATGTGATGAAATCTTATTAACTCTTTTGCATAGAGTTTACTTTGGCCACTCTTATTAATGGCATTATTGACTTGTAAACCCTTTTAAAGCAAAATGAACTTTTTAAAATGCTTTTACTCATCTCGCAAGTGTTTCATTTTGGTATCAGAGCAGCAAGGTTCAACTCTAGGACCTATGCCTAACTACGTATGATGTTGTGCTTTAACCAGGATAACCTTAAATGGAGGGTAGAGTTTACAAGTGGGTTGGAGGATCTCGTGGAGATCCCAATGATAAACTTGACCAAATTTTGGCCTTGCTGCAAAGTCAGGGGGCTAGAATTGGGGAACTAGAATAGGAGAGGCGAGTTGGCCATCAAGGGTTAAACACAAATGAAACCGATGGAGAAACAAATGTTGAACCACCTGGAAATGAAGGAAATCTAAATAGGGTGGTTGAGGAGTTGGGAAAAGACCTAAAGTAGGTCGCTCCTCTGAAGTTTGATGGGAAAACCTTTGGAGATGGAGCAGAAGCTTGGGTTATAGAGATGGAGAAGTATTTTTCCCTACGTAATTTATCTAATGAAACAAAGGCTGAATGGGGTTCTTATCAGCTCACCGGTGAAGCTGCTACTTGGTGGGAGAATGAAAGGGCGGATAAGCAGTTTATGCATGGGAAGGTAACTTGGGATAAGTTTCTATAGCTATTCAGAAAGAGGTGATTACCACAATGTTACTTTGATAAGAAAATGATAGAATTCCAGGTTCTTATATAGGGTGGCATGACAGTGACTCAGTATTGGGAGAAATTCTCTCACTTGCTCAAGTACGCACCCCAGTACTAGCATTATGAGAGGTTTCAATTTTCCTCAAATTGGAAATGAAATAGATCTGCATAATTCGGCCACCATGGATGAAGTTTTTGATTTGGCAGTTAAATAGGAGCACAAGCTGTAGCAAGCTGCTAACTATAAGAAGAGCAAGAAAATGAAGTATGGCAATAAGAAGTTTTAGGGAAATCATCAAGGTAACAACAATCAGGGTGGTCAAAGCAAACAGGACAATCAAGGGAATGATAACAGGCAAATCAGAAATTTGAAGAGGGATAGCAGTCCTCAGGACCGCAATGATGGAAACAGGAACAATAACAACAAGAGGGGCAATTTCAATAAAAGGAATGATAATAACAAGAGAGATTTTTCTGATAGGCCTAAAGCACCTCGTGGAGGTTGTTATACTTGTGGTGGCGAGCATTATGCCAGTGTGTGCCCTCAGAGGAGTAACAAACAGAATAACAGGAATCAACATCATATTCATGCGGCGGTTGACAATCGCCAAGCAGATTATCAGGCCACTCCTATCCAGTTATCAGGTAAATTTTTTGGATGCCCTATTTCTATTTTGATTGATACTGGTGCTACTGATAGTTTTATAGATCCTCATTTTTTGACTAAGTTATCAGTTAGACTGAGTTATATGGAAAAATCATGGAAAGTTCAGTATGGAAACCGAGTAGAGAGGAAGGTAGAGCAATGACTGTATTTCAGTAAACTTGAATTCCCTAACCTTCAAACGCAAGTAAATTTGTATGTTGCACCGATGGGGTCTTATGATGTAATATTAGGGATAAATTGGCTCTCTTAACATAAGGCTCTTGTTGATTGCGAAGAGAAGTCAATAAAGTGTCTTGATGATAAGGGAAACCATGTGGAGCTTTGTGGTGTTAAAAAGCCTTTGGAGCTTAGGGAAGTCTCTACCATGTAGTTGAAAAAGGCAAGTCAAAAGGGATGTAGTATCTTTGCAATAAAGATCAAGGACCTTAATGAGAAAGAATCCTTAATTAATGATCAACCCATTCTGAAATAATTTGAGGATGTTTTTCTTGTAGAGCTAACTGAGCTACCGCCTAGGCGTGTGTTTGATTTTTCTATTGATTTGATACCAGGAGTAGAACCTCAGTCTAAAGCTCCTTACAGGATGAACACAACAAAATTATTTGAGCTTAAGGCCCAACAAGAGGAATTGTTGAAGCAGGGTTTTATTAGACCAAGCATGTCACCCTGGGGAGCTCCGGTTATTTTTGTGAAGAAGGATGGGACCTTGAGGTTATGCATTGACTATAGGATGCTTAACAAGGTCACTACCAAGAAAAAATACATGCTCCCACGCATTGATGACTTATTTGACCAGTTGAAAGATGCCAAGGTATTCTCGAAAATTGATTTGAGATCGGGGTACCACCAGTTGAGGTTGAAAGAAGAGGATATTCACAAAACTACCTTTAGAACAAGGTACAAGCACTATGAATTTACAGTGCTACCTTTTGGGCTAAGTAATGCCCCTGCAGCTTTCATGAACCTGATGAATAGTGTCTTCTGAGATTGCTTAGATAATTTTGTCCTAATCTTTCTTGACGATATCTTGATCTACTCTAAGTCAGAGGAAGAATATGAAAATCATTTGAGAATTGTACTACAGCGACTAAGGGAACATAAGTTGTATGGAAAGATGTTTAAATGTACCTTCTTTCAATCTGAGGTACACTATTTGGGACACATTATTTCAGTAGAAGGGATAGTGGTGGATCCAGAAAAGATTAGGGCAATCATGGATTGGCCAGCACCACAGAATGTTTCTGAGGTTCAAAGTTTCATGGGTCTCATAGGTTATTATAGGAGATTTGTTCAGGGGTTCTCAAAAATTGTAGCACCCATCACTGCACTGTAGAAGAAAGAAAAGAAATTTGAATGGAGTGATAGGTGTGAGAGAGCTTTTCAGTTGCTTAAGGAGAAACTCACTACTGCACCCATCCTGGTTGTGCCCGATCCAAATGGTCATTTCATAGTTACTACTGATGCATCAGGGGAAGGGGTAGGAGCAGTTCTTATGCAAGAAGGGAAAGTGGTGGCATATGAATCGAGAAAGTTAAAGCAACATGAATTAAATTATGCACCACATGACTTGGAGTTGGCAGCCATAGTCCATGCTCTGCAGATGTGGAGACATTATCTCTTGAGAAAGCCTTTTGAACTAAAGACAGATCATGCAGGATTGAGATATATCTTCACTCAACCCAATCTTAATGCCTGATAGAGGTGATGGCTGGAATTTTTGAGTGAGTATGACTTTGGTATTGAATATATTAAGGGTAAGGAAAATAGGGTAGATGCTGCCTTGAGCAGAAGGAGACACCTTGCAGCCATGGTTACTATAAAATCAGATTTCAGGCAGCAAGTAGTTCAATCCTTACCCGGGGATGAACATTATGAAAGGGTGAAACAAGCCCTAGGGGTGAATTCCTCTGATCATCGATATGATGGCTATGTATTTGAATCAGATGGGCTCTTGAGATTCAAGGGGCAGATGTACATTCCTAGTTCTACAAACTTGAGAGAGTTGGTGCTTGAGGAGTTCCACAATGCACCATACTCAGGACATCCTGGTATTACAAAAATGATGGAAGGACTTAGGCCACTGTACTTCTGGCCAGGACTTAAAAGGGATATTACTTCATATGTAACCTAATGCTTGGAATGCCAGTGAGTCAAGGCTAAGCATGTGCATCCGGCGGGACTCTTATATCCTCAGAGGGTGCCAAAGTATAAATGGCAAGTTATCACTATGGATTTTATTCAGGGGTTGCCAATGTCTAGGAACCGAAATGATACCATCTTGGTTGTGGTGGAAAAATTGACAAAGGTTGCTCATTTCATTCCTAGAAATCTCAAGGATGGTTCAATGGTTTTAGCAAGAAAATTTGTTCAGGAAATTTTTCGTTTGCATGGAGTGCCAGAAATGATCATTTCAGATCGAGACACTCGGATGACTTCCAGGTTTTGGATCACACTGAACTCTTCCCTGGGAACTAAATTGAATTTCAGTTTCGCATATAATCCTCAAACCAATGGTCAGACAGAGAGGGTGAATCAGGTAGTAGAAGATATTCTTCGCATGTATTGTATGGAGTAGCAACATAAGTGGGAGGATTATTTTCCTTTGGTGGAGTTTGCCTACAACAACTCCTACCATGCTTCTTTGGGTATGGCACCTTTTGAAGCCCTTTACGGACGTAAATGTCAGACACCCATTAGTTGGGACAGAGTAGGAGACAGGGTTATGATTGGCCCTGAGATGCTCAGAGAAATGGAAGACCAAATGAAGATCATTAAGGAAAAATTGAAACAAGCTATGGATAGACAGAAAAGTCTAGCAGACAAGAACCGAAGCTTTAGGCAGTTCTCTATAGGAGATAAGGTCTTTTTGAGGGTTCGGCCGCATAAGAGTTCCATCTCTTTTAGAAAGAACTCTAAGTTGGCCCCTAGGTTTGTTGGACCCTTTGATGTTTTGGAGGTGGTGAATCCAGTTGCTTACAGGCTTGCTTTGCCACCAGCTCTATCCTGGATACATAATGTATTTCATGTCTCAGTACTTAAGCCCTACCATCCAGATATTGCTCATATCCTTGATTGGCGTGCATTGCAGGTTCAGGACCCAAGGGTGATACAGGTGGATCCCATTAGGATTCTGGAAGAGTGTAACGTTAAGTTGTGGAACAGGGACATTTTGTAGAACAGGGTCCAGTAGGACAAGTATTCGATGGATAATGCCACCTGGGAGAATGTTGAAGATATAGTTAGTCTTTCCTCATTTAAGATCTTAGCATACTCTTATTTTCTTTCATGTAGAGACTTATGATATAGTGGTATCTCAATTTTGTTGTGTGACTTGCTTTTAGACATCGAGACGATGTCTCTTCCAAGTGGGGAAGGATGTCACGTCTCAGAATTTGATGTTGTTTTGTCCATGGCTTTGTGTGGATTTATTTTATGAATGATGGTGTGTGTTAAAATAATATGATATATTACAATGCTTTGGTGTGTGGAAATGTGAAAAGTATTTACTTTTGAAATTATGAATGCATTTTATTTTGAAATATGCAAGATATAACAAAATAGAAGTATTGATTTAATTATTGCTTTGATTTATATCTCTATATCAGTTACTAATACAATTTTGTTGTTGCGTGCCTAAGTGCATTTGAGTTGCAGGTGGTCAAAGACCAAGAGTGTGATTGAGGAAAGAAGGCTAGCTTCCCGACAGGGTAAAAGAGGAAGAACTCTCGGTCACACACACAACACCTAGAATCATATAGTTGCATTTAGGCAATGTCTATTCTAAATGGATTGCTTTGAATTATTTGCAAAATAAATAATAAATGGATAAAATAAATAAATAATAAAATAATAACATAAATGTAATTTAATTATTAATTGTAGCTTTAAAGGTTTTATGGTTTTAATTCTATTTAAATTGTGATATTTAAATAATAAATTAATTACAAGTTAGATGGAATACTTGTTTGAGGAGTGAGTATTTTTAAATTACCTTCTAAATCTTTTGTGCAAGAAATTGTAAATGATTTCCTATATTTTTTCTATTTATAAATTTGAAATTTAAAATGCATATATTTCTTAATTATATTTATTTTAAATTACAAGATTAGGGTCAAATGAGAGAAAGAAAATTAATATTAAATAGGAAAAAGGCATTCCCGGAAAGGCAACGTTTCTTGAAATGGCTTCTTGAAAACACTTTCCTCAGCAAGTTTGTTTTGGGGGAGGGTTATTTTAATGGCTGCCAAGAAGATGTTTCATCTATCAATTTTGAGGGATTGGAAGGAATCTTTGGAGTATTAAGAAGGAAATTAAGCAATCAGGAAGGCAGTGAAGGAGGAGAACTTTTCTAGAAAACTCAGCCAGGAGGAGGCAGGAAGGAATTCTGGGCATCTTCAACTAGAGGTTTTTAACAAGGTTTTTCATTCTCTTTTTTCTCTTGTTGAGTTACAAAAAATAGTTTAAGAAATTAACTGCAAGAATTTCTGGAATTGCATGCAAACCGTATTTTAAATTTGGGAAAAACTCTTTTGTCTGCTCAACTAAATGATGTCCAATTTGTCCATATAAGTCTGAGGTTTTCCCTCTTTTTCATTCTGTACATTGAGATTATGCTCCTTATTATTGATGAAATCTCTGGGAATAAAGAAATATAAACTCAAATTTACATTTTTGTTTTGTGCATATATATATATATATATATACATATATATATAAATATATTTAAACACAGAAAGATTCTGTGTGTATTATTTTTCCTGAAACGTATTCAAGTCTGATTGAATTTTACGGAACCTCGTTGTTTTCACTGGAAAGAATTGTGAGTTTTTCATTTTTTTTAATGAATGGGGGAGAGGATTCACCCTAGCCCCGTCCCAAGGGAAGGGACGGTGCTGTGGGGAGGCCGGCACCCTCCACAAGCCGCAGCCTGTGCAGGAGGCACGGCCTCCTCACAGCCCGCGCCGTCCCCTTTTGGAGAGGCATGGCCTCCAAACACTATTTTAACCTTAGTTTTATGTTTCAAGCTTTGGTTTCATAATTCAATAGCCCACTGTGTGTGTTCTGTGCGGCAGATTTACATGGAAAGATAAGTATATATATACAATTATATATATATATATATATATATATATACACACATAGAGCTGTGTAAATATATATAAATAAATAAATGTGAACTTACACAAATATAACCATCTACAGAATATGATATATTTTAGACAAATATATATATAAACATCTCAGTATCCCTGAAGCTAGAAATATGAAAATGTAGTTCTTGGAATCATGCAAAATTGGTGATTTTCTTTTGGTCACATATTCTTATGTTTGCATACAGATGTAGATTTCTGAATATTAGCATACAATAGAAAACATAGATACAAATATGCAAAACTCTGTTTTTCTGAAAGAATTATCCTATTTTTGTATATCATTTTAACCAGAAACTTGTAGCAAATTGGGAATTTTACTTTCAAATCAGCTTGAATCTTGAAGATATAGAAATATACATAAATCTGAGAACACTGTTTATAAACAAAAAATTATTACTTTTGCTTGTGGTAATACACTGAAAGTACCATGATGTACATACAATTCTTTACATTAAAAAAACCAAACTTGAGCAAAGAACACTCAAGAGGGTAGCATGAACTGAAAACAAATCTTTTATCAAATAGAAGGAAACTTGCTGACATTGTGATTTTGCTGAGAAAAAGAACAGATTTTATTTTAAATTCTAAAACTTTAAATCTACTTATTTGATTCAAACAATTAGAGATTGAATTCAAGAGATGCTTGAAAACTCTCTTTTACACTTTAAAGATAGATGATTTTCACTACAAATGTGAAAGAGAATCAGTTTGTTAATCATATTATGAATATGGAATATGGAAGAATTCTTTTTAGAATAAATGAAATGCATGAAGCATATAAGAAAAATGCATAAATTTTCAATATTTGCACCTTAAATTGTATTTTGGTAACTTTCGGGACAGGATGCCGAAGGTGGATCCCCAGAGATGGTAGTTTTACCTTTTCTGAAACTACCACTTGTTTTTATTTATGCTTGGCCAAGCACTTGTACCATTGAAATAGATGGATTTGTTTTAAAAGCCTAGAAACATATGTATTTGAGTCTCTGCCACCTCCTATTGCAAGAAATATGTTTTCTCATGTTAGAATGCATATAGGCACCAGGCATGCATTGAGAGTTCCCTCCTGTTTTACTGTGTCAGGTTGCTAGGCTCCTTATGCAGGGCCGGGGATTTCTTCGAGTTAGGAAGGAACCCGGGGAAGTCATGTACTTCGTGGTTGGGCGGAAAAGGCACCTTAATCACACACTTGGCCCCAACTCACAAGAAGACTGATGGTGTCACGGCGATTGGAGGATCAGAGCTTTTATTTTTTTATTATTGATGTACTTGTGTATCCTACTAGAATGGCTCGTAAAGCCCATTGTAAAATGTAATTGTATATGACATTTTTTACTGCAACATTGAAATAGATGTGCTATTAAGATTTTGATGTAACATTGATACAAATGTATTTATTGAAGTTATTGATCTCACTTGAATGTGAATAATTATTTATTGGTTTATTAACCTCTTTTGAGCATGGATGAATATATATGAACATGCACTGATATACTTTGGCCATGTGTTTAATCATGATGAAATACAATGTTGTATATTTATTTACATGTGATGAAATCTTATTAACTCTTTTGCATAGAGTTTACTTTGGCAACTCTTATTAATGGCATTATTGACTTGTAAACCCTTTTAAAGCGAAATGAACTTTTTTAAATGCTTTTGCTCATCTTGCAAGTGTTACAATATCTCCTATTAGGAAGTTATACATCTCCAACCATAAATGGTTGGAGATATGGATTAATGTCGTTGAAGGATGGAGATGACCCAATTTGTAGCAATATCAAGATATGCTTAATAGATGGAAGGAAGTTTTTACATGGACTGAGGCATGAGAATTTTTTTTTCTCTTTTCTCCAATGATTGTAGTGCTTAAATGAAGGAGGTGCCACTACAAGTAATGAGGAAGCACCATAGGAAGTTTCAAAATTTTTAGAAGAATATAAAGATATCATATCTAAAAATATGCTAGAAGGGTTGCCACAAATAAGGATTTTCAACCAAAACATGGATATTTTCTAGGCACCAATTTGTCAAATAATGCATCACATTAAATGCAGAGATAAACATATAGGTACAAGAGTTACTAAGGAAAGGTTTGATGTGAGAGAGTTTTAGTCCACGTGCAATGTCACAACCATCATTTTCTTTGTTAGTCACTGACACAGGTTAATTCTATTATTTAACTAATTGAACTAAATCATGTTGGTCCTAAGTCTTTTATTCATTTGAACTCATTTATAAATAATATAAAATTTTATTATAAAAGTTTTAAAATTTAAAATAATAGTAATAATTAGAAGTGCTTTATTTCACCAACTCACTACCATGATCTAGTAGTGGGTTAGAGTTTAAGAGGGAATTGTGGTGGAATAGATCAAGGGAGAGGTGTTTGCATGAGGAGACTACACTTCTTGTGGGCCAATCCAAGGAGGGGTGACACAATCAAAGAAGTCATATTAGCAATGATGTGTAGACGATCTGCCATGTGATTGGTATTTTTTTATTTATCTAATAATGAAATCTAGTATGTGATCTAGGTTTTATTATTTATCTAAAAAGGTATCAAATTTATTTTTATAGAAATATTAATATCTAATTTCTATGGATCTTGATGTGAAAGATCCTTCAATTCTATTGATCTTGATGAAAAATCTTAGTGTGTTACAATTCTTGAATACTAAGAGCTAAGGAGAGAGGACTAATGCTACGTGTATGTATTACTTGTGTGCAATAAAATGATGTGGCATATGATATTCCTTGAAGTTGTCTTCTAGATAACACCAACAAAATGATTAGCACACTGTTATATTGAGAGGGGGTGAATCAATATAACAATATTCTTTTACCTTTTAAAACTTATTTTAATCACTTCAAGATTTAATCAAAATTAGTGCATATGTAAAATCAAATAAACTCCATAATAACACAATTTATGTGTAAACCCTTGTAAGAGAAAACCATGAAAAAAAACATTGCTTTTATTAATTTTCTATATGAATATTTTAGGCACCGATCTACTAGAGTCACCAACCCCTAAGAAACTCCAATTTCTCCAATTTTTAGGCATCAACCTACTAGAGGCACCAACCCCCATAATATGAGGCACCAATCTCAATATAGATAATCTTCTTCGATCTGCTAAAATGCTGATCACAAATCTGCCATAAAATTTCTCACAATATCCTCATACAATCTGCATATGTTCCCCTTGAATTCTACTCTAATATTGCTCACAATTTTTTCATAAAATCTTCCTTGAATTGTCTTATATAAACCTTAGTTTGTGTCTGTATATTTTATCCTTCACACACATTATGTCTTCTTCAATGAATGGAAAACTATTTTTGTTCCTTCATAAAGATCTTCTCGATGATGATATTATTTTTCACAAATTCAATGCAATTATTCTCATATATCTTCCTTCTTAAATCTTCATACGCCCCTTGTCAAATATGCTCTACGCTCTTGATAAATCTACTCTTATACTCAAGACAAATCTGCTTTTACAAGATCTGATTTCTCATGATAACTTTTTGTTTATGTTCCAAATATATTCTCTTATTCCACCACAAAATCTGATCTTGAACTCCTGTGGATATCCTCTAAATTCTCATTTCACTAAATCATTTTTTCAATCCACACTTTCTTCTACCTTTTATATCTTCTTATTTCCAAAAGAAACACCCTTTCACAATGGACATGCCTTCTCCAAGGGATGCGTCCTAATATTGCTTTAATAACATGAGCACTTTATTAGTTAATATCCTTTAGTACCAAGTTGGATATTTTAAGCACAACCTTAGGAATTAATTAACTTGGTTGATGTATTTGTATCATTGTTGCTCTGTATCTTCTTATATAAATCACTACATTATTCATTAACTATTGTTTCCACCTTTTTATTTAATCACTGTTTTCAACAAAGTTCATCACTCCTCTTTCTTAAACTCTTTCATAGAATAAATTTCTTGTCTCTTTGAAGGCTCTAATCGTAGCCTTTAAATATCTTAATCATTGTTTTTAGCATATACATTCACATATTTGAGTTGCACCCTAAAAGATTTGGCCAACATTTATATAATTAGATGCTAATATCACGAGGTCAATCTTGTATCTAGTATTTAAATTATATTTTGAATGTATTTTTCATAAAGGTACCAATAATGAATTAAATTGTGATCTGTTCTTGAAACAATTAGTGGCCTTCGTCCTTCATATGATTGTGTCCATATGCCTTTGACATCAATGAAATACTCTTACTTTGGCATTCTCGTCCAACAATCTCAATAAACTCTTTGACTTCAACAATCCTGTTCATGCACCTTGACACCATATTCCATCGATCTCCACATTAAACACTTGGGCATCAATGATGACCGTGCCCACCTTTGACATCAATGACAACATTTCCAACACAAAATTGGAAGGTATGTATCAACAATATGTTAAGAATTTTTTTATCTTTGAATTATGTGAAGGAAGTAATAAATGCACAACAATGTTCTCTATGCCATGGATGGATGAACTATTTTGGACATTTTCTAGGATTCCTATTTATATCAATCTTACCATGGAGTGGAATGTGATATATAATTATGTCACATAAGGAAAATACAATTTAAGGAAACCAAAAGAATTACGTTTACTAATATTGAATTGAAATTTTATTATTTAAGGAATAAGAATTGTTCATGATCGAAGTATATCCTTACAGCTAACCAAGACATTATTCTTCAAACCTAAGGTTAAGGATTTGGGTAATAATTTTTCATCTTCTAACCACCAAGTGATCACTAGTAACTTATATTTATTTTTACAATTCTCATAGGAATCCACCTATACTAGAAGGATTGCTAATGGCATTACAACATTTTCCATAACAAACTTTCTATCCTAATAAAATTTACCTCAAGATTCAAGATTCGTAATAAGAATCATAATAACATGTACAATTGAATTGTAATTAATATGATAGCTAGTATTTTTCTCCTTATGATGAAAATACAGGTACATTGTTTCCTATTCTAATTTTATAATTGATACTATCAAAGTAAAACGTTTCCATTAACATTGTTGAAATGAGTGGGACCTTTTCGTGAATGATATAATTTCCTATCTCATTTCTTTAAACGAATTTAATGAATCCTCATCTAAAAATATGCTAGATGATTTCCTTTGTTATAATCTCATAGAACCAGAGCATCAACTATTCATTTGGGTAAAATAGAGGTGCTACCATAAATGATATAATTATATACTAGATTCCTTCTAATGGATAAAGTAAGGTAAAATGGGAAGGCTTAATCTTACTAAACATTAATTAGTTAAGTAGGTTCAAGTTTACTATCAAAGTTTTCCCATAAGGTTATGATAGTTATTTCCTCTTTCATCCAACTCACCATGCTAAAGACATGATTATTTGAAATTTCAATACATATTAAACCCATTGATGCTGACAGTAAGGATGTAAAATATGGTGATAATTAGTAGAGATTAAAGCAACTGGCAATAATATTTTTTTCTACAATTCAAGGTGTTGTACAAATGATAAATACATAACCGAAAATTGTTGCATACTTAGACTTGAAACTACATTTGAAACTTTTAAAATAGATTCAAAGTTTCTTTTAATTTTAAAAATGGATCATAATTCAAAAGAATAGAAGACTAGAGTGAGGAGATTAAATTTGATTCAAAGAAAAACTAATGATAAAAAATACCACCTCTCCTATCATGATCAACCTTCATTTATTTTCAAAACACCAAAATAGAAATAACTGATCAATGTCCCTAGATTCCTTCACAAATAGAATAGAGCAATTGAACAAACTACTAAAATTAGTAAAACTAATTCCTAAAATGATTGAGAAAAAAAAAAGGCATGGAGGAGGCATTCAAGGAAAATGCTCCTCATCGTCCTCCCCTCTTTATAATTTGAACCTCTTTGATCAAATAATTTAATTGAACACAATCTTCAAGAAGCCATTGACAACATCAACTTAAGGAGCTATTGTGTATTCCTCTTATTTCCAATTGCACTAGAACAAGCATTGATGTGATCTAGTGCATAGAATAGAAACACAGGTAATCTACAAAAAACTTTCATCTCCATCTATTTTGTCATATTACTTCATTATATTCTCAAGATCCTAATCTGACAATTATTATTTGATGTATGAATCAACCCCATAAAAATCTATCAACTTCTATATAACTTATGTGATTCTAGGTTTCTAACAGGAAATGCAATTGCTTTGAGTGTGGTCGAGTCTAATCCCCATTCCCCTATTTATCCTCTTTCTTACATTATGATATAACTCCATGTATCTACATCCACAACCATATCCATAGTCTTAAAATAGAGCTGCAAATCTCTCCTCCTCTTTCATTCTAGAGGGGTGATTTATTAACCATGTATCAACATTCTTTCACTATTCTTCATCCTTTCAAATAAATTAACACAAATTTGGAGAGAAGGCCTGCAAAGTTAATACTTCATAGGCTAGTACAAAATAAATTCAACTTGTTGGAAAGAGACATTGCACATATTTTCAGGTGTTGTCATTAATGGCACCCCTTGTCAGCTATTGGATCCACACATCATCATTTACTCATATTGGCAGACAGATTGAAGATCAGTGGTTATCTATTTGGGTAGAACAGAGAATTCAGTAGTTTCGTGTTCTTCAATTCATATGCAAATTTTCTGTTAATATTTTGTGTTGTGGATCTTAGGGGGTGTTTTTTGATGCATAATATGTGTTATCCATAATTCTTGGTGCCTTGTATCATTGTGAGTGGAAGATAGAAGGTCCGATAAACCAATTTTTTGTTTATCAGTGTATGAAGGCCGACTCATTGAATATAATGTGTCACAAATATTTGAGGAGTTATTGTTTAAGTAATTTTTTGTTCGTACATTTTGTTTTGGGTCCTCACTATGTTGTGGCCTACTCTTGTGGATGCACATTGATTATTATGAATGATTTGAGCCAACAGTTTGTGAATATTTCTTATTTTGTTGAGACCAACTTGAAGTGATTAAATTCTTGGTAGCAGATATATATAAGTGATCGATTATATCATTTTGGTGTGTGTTCAATGTGAGTTAATGTATCTTGTGAATGTTAGAAGGTCAATAGAGAAATTATGCACAGTTTCACTTGTGCATTAAATATTTTTGTGAAGCGAATTAAGGCAGAGTAGAGAGAAGTGTAGAATTAATCAGAAGGTCCTGAATTTGATTGTTGAGCCTAACCAAAGCTATAATCAGGCATTCATAGATGCTACTCTTTCAATTCAAATCCTTGGAAGTATTCCAAAGTTTTGTAAGGTAGTGAGCCTTTCTATTTTTGAGTAGTGAGCTCTAGGCATTGCGCTTGAATGCAAGTGCATTCCCATTTTGTAATATTTTCTTTTGAGTATACTTAGAACAATATTGTGGATTAACCTCCACCGTGGTTTTTCCCCTAATAGGGTCCACGTAAAAAATTATTTTGTTATGGTGTTGTGGTTATTTGTCTTATGTGCATGCATTTTTATCTTGGTTGAATGTTATCAGACTTTAAGAATCATATTAATAAAGTTAAAATTTGCACAGCACTGATTCACCCCCCTCTCAGTGTATGGTTCTTAAAAGTTATTTGTTTCTCTTTATCCTCTATGTGAAGTGTATGGTTCTTTTGACATTGTTGGTCAAAGAGTCCTTGAGGAAGCTACTCTACAATATTTAAACAATTTTAATATGACTCTTGTTGAGATAATGGCACAATTTCCTAAGGAATTATATGACATTTTGAAGATGAGAAGTGTTAGTGCTAGAACCGAAGAAGAGCAGTTGAGAGAATGAGTTCTTGAAAATCTATGTACAGTAATGTCTATAGAAGAGATGAAGGCAATTCTAAAAGAAGCAAAAAGAGATTTCAAGAGCAAGACAAGAATAAACAGGCTTATCTTGGGTAAAACTAAAGAAGTTGAAAAAGAAACTAAAGGTATTTTGAAGAAAGTTCTATTAAAGAACAAAATTGATGTTGTTTTTGATGAAGAGCATGTGGAAGACATTTCATCTAGTCCGGTTAATGAATAAATTATAGTTGAGGACACTCAAATTCCTCCTAAGGTAAATGATTTAGAAGAACCTATGGAGACCAAAGCAACTAAAATTGTGTAAATTGAAGAGAAGGAGAAACCAATTGAAGAAGTTGAAGTTGCAAATGATGAGCAAAAGTATGTGGCTAAAGAAATAGTGCTCAAGGAAGAGAAGGTTGAAGTTAAGGGAGTTATAGTAGAAGCAAGAGACACTGCAAAGGTAGTGATGAATTTTATGGAAA
This sequence comes from Sequoia sempervirens, assembly GCA_007258455.2. Classification (NCBI taxonomy): domain Eukaryota; kingdom Viridiplantae; phylum Streptophyta; class Pinopsida; order Cupressales; family Cupressaceae; genus Sequoia; species Sequoia sempervirens. Next base: position 175,651 of record VDFB02034617.1, read on the forward strand.
AGCAAAAGGAAGAATTTGATTTTGAGTTGGGAGATGCCCCTATTCATTTGTCTACTCTATCCCCAATCCAAAAAATGAAAGTTGCATCATTTGCACAAGCTAAGGCTAGTGAAGAAATTCTAAAGTCTCACATTGAGGACAACAAGTTATTAAATCTTGCATTTGGAATTTTGGAGAAGATCATGCCTACACATGTTAAAGATCCATTTGGTTCCTCCTCCAGCGAGCTAAAGAAACTTATAAATTTGGTAAATACTCATTTTGAATCACTTGAGAAGTCATCCTTGGTTAAAGTTTAGAAGGAGTTTGATGCCAAAAAGTTCAATAGATTGAAAGGATTGATAGCTAATGATAAATATTTTTTAGCTACCTATGTGAAAAATGTTCAAAGTGCATTGTCAAAAGGTGGAAAGATTCACAAGTTGTGTTTGTCTCTGTCCAAACTTACTAAGGAAAATGATAAGGTTAAGAATTATGAAAAGGAGTTAGTTGCTATTTTCGATGCTTTTGATCCATTAACTGTTTCTATTGGTGAGCAAGAAGGTCAAGTTATATCCTTACTTGACAAAATAAAGAGCTTGAAGCGTGAGAATGACAGAGTTGTGGAAAGAGTTGGTGAACTCAGAGGACTAATTGGTTGAAAGATGGAGACCATGTTGAATGCTTTGAAAGAAGTACAAGATGCTATGCCGGTTAGTGATCCAGTGAACCTTGAATCTACAGAAGTGTAATCTTATTTACTCTATGGTCACATAACTATTCTGAAAAGCCTCAAGAAGTGTTGGGACACGAGCCTAAACTTCTTAAAGATAAATTTTGTAGACATTTTCAAGTTTTTGTAAGTTGTTTGTACATATGCAGTTTTGAAGTTTTTGTAGAAGTCTTGTATGTAGATTCCCCATCTTTTCCATTGATGTCAAAGGGGGAGAATAGATCAATGAAAAATGTATATTCATCTAAGGGGGATTTGTAGTTTTGAGCTATGTATAAAGATATTTTTGGATTTTTGGTTGGTAGTGTATTTTTGTTGGTACTGATCTGACACTTAGTCATTTTTCACTAAGTGTTGCCATCAACGCCAAAGGGGGAGATTGTTGGGAAGAGACACTGGACATATTTTCAAGTGTTGTCATTGATGGAAACCCTTGTCAGCTAGTGGATCCACACATCATCATTTACTCATGTTGGCAGACATATTGAAGAATAGTGGTTATCTATTTGGGTAGAATAGAGCATCTGGTAGTTTCGTGTTCTTCAATTCATATGAAAATTTTCTATTAATATTTTGTGTTGTGGATCTCAAGAATTTTTGTTTGATGCATAATATGTGTTATCCATAATTCTTGGTGCCTCGTATCATTTTGGTTGGAAGATAGGTCCAGTAAACCAATTTTTTGTTTCTAAGTGTATGAAGGCTAACTCGGTGAATATAATGTGTCACTGATATTTGAGGAGTTGTTGTTTAAGTATTTTTGTATTTGTACATTTTGTTTTTGGTCCTCAATATGTTGTGGCTAACTCTTGTGGATGGGCATTGATTATTATGAATGATTTGAGCCAACAGTTTGTGAATATTTCTTATTTTGTTGAGGCTGACCTAAAGAGATTAAATTCTTGGTAGCGGATATATATAAGTGACCGATTATATAATTTTGGTGTGTGTTTGATGTGAGTTGATGTATGTTATGAATGTTAGAAGGTCAGTAGAGCTATGCACAATTTCACTTGTGCATTGAGGATTTTTGAGAAGCGAATTAAGGCAAAGCAGAGCAAAGTGCAGAATCAGTCAGAAGGTCCTATATTCGATTGTTGAGCCTAACCAAAACTGTAATTAGGAATTTGTAGATGCTACTCTTTTAGTTCAAATCCTTGGAATTATTCCAAAATTTTGTAAGGCAGTGAGCCTTTCTATTTTTGAGTAGTAATCTCCAGGAAGTGCGCTTGAATTCAAGTGCATTTCCATTTTGTAATATTTTCTTTTGAGTATACTCAAAACAATATTTTGGATTAACCTCCACCATGGTTTTTCCCCTAATAGGGATTCCACATAAAAAATCCTTGTGTTATGGTGTTGTGGTTATTTGTCTTATGTGCATGCATCTTTATCTTGGTTGAATGTTATCAACACTTTAAGAATTAGATTAATAATGTTAAAATGTGCACAACATTGATTCACGCCCCCTCTCAATGTTGCTTGATTCCAACACAAATCTTAGCCATCTTTAACTTAGACAATTACACTTGGAAGCACTAATACCAATAAGATACAATAAAAAGGGACAATATGATTTCTAGCATATCCTTACAAAGTTATTATCTCACTTACAATTTATTTCTATAACTCTACTATAGCATTCACCTCATCGGCATGGTATGGTTGACAAGGAAAGATATCGAGAATGGAAAATTAGGCCCATAGAGAACTCAACTTCTAACTAGTTTTCATTAAACAAATACTAATTCTCACCATTAACTCATTTTCCAACTCGGTAGCTAGGAGCCTAGAATATATATTATTCATCAAAAAATTACATTCAACGCCAAAAATTCCATGCTACTATCAACACAAGTCTCATTGAACTCAATACAAAGCTTCTACCTCATGGTCATCACTATTATTTTCCTACACTACAAACTATTCTCAATTGAACACATGCAATACTCACTACTGCTCACATTCCCTTCAAAGTGAAAAAGTAATATTTAGGGATGGATTAACAAGAAATGGAGAGAAAAAAAAGGACGACAATGGGTCACTGGCATAGGAACAATTTTCTCTGATACCAAACTGATACAAATGTGGAGGATTCATTCAAGGAAGATGGTTTGCATCAACAATGCCTCTCACTATAAGTTATAAAGTTTTCCTCTTTAGAAACATAATATCAAGCATATATCATTTTGGGGACTATTGAAGTTCAATAACTATGTTTTTTTATATTGACAATGTTTACAAAGAGGCAATGAATAGGGTCAAAGCTAAGGAATTGGAGCTACTTAGTCATTTTTCCTTATTATATGTTGGGTTCATTTATATTTTATTTAAGACTACCAATGCATCAGGTTTATTAAATTTAACCACCAATCTAGTTTTAAATAACCTTTTTCAAGTGCACATAGAACTCTTTTAAGTAAGTTAACTTTTTATTGCATTTGTGGTTTTGTGAAACACTAGATTATTTAAGTAGACAAACAATAACATTCGTAGTATTTTACCATGGGTGCCTTAATACTGGTATGAATGCAAAATATTTGAAAAGGATATGTAAAATAGATTTTGGCAAAATATCTATGTTGTTTCACAAAGCATGGTTTTCAAATAAGTAGACATTAGTAGGCTAATTTTTGTATAAATATTAGCATGAAGACAAGATCTATTCCATCTCAATGTTCATTTTTATGCCAAGATTCTATGAATCACCTACCTTGCTTATCTTGAACCTCCACACTTGATTTTATACAAAATATCTATGATTCTTTAAATGCTGCAAAGTTTTCATGTAGCCAAATGAACAACAAAAATTATATTGAAGCTTGGTCTTACACAAATTTCTTGTGGGATCACAAATATATTATGATGTTGAGTCATAACATTCATTATAAGTTAATTTTCAATTATATACTCTAAGGTTCAAAAGATAGGCCATGTCTATAAAGGTAAATGAGGTTATTGACTAGAGATTTTGTACATGGCCCATTTTAAAACTAGATCAGCCAAATTTGTAATCCTTCCTTGCTTTCTTATCATTTTTTTAATATCAAATGATTAGTGGAATTTTCAAATTTGAAGAGACATACATCATGTTGTGGGTATCTTTTCAAAGTAACACCCTTGACTTTCTATAGTTTATAAATCTATAACTTTGATTTTTCTATTGAAAAGATAGAAATTGTTGCACTATGACCTATGCTTCAAGTGTTGGACATAGTTGAAGACTAAAAGGGTAAAACCAATTAGAAATTCTAGTCTCCAACCCTTACAAAATTTAACTACATGTGGATATTTTTAATAAAGGAATATGGAACCCACATTTGGGAATGCATTCCATAACTTTTCTTTACTTTAGTAGACATACTTTGACTATCCACAAGCTTATTTGAACACAATTTTGTAATGGTTAATTTCTCTAATCACTAAATTACAATACCTTCTAGGGTTGGCAAAGTGTTGATTTATTTTGTCATATTTAAGAGCCTGAGCATGGATATTTATTATTATTTTCGATGGTGAAAAATGACAAGAAAGTGATGCAATGACAAGTAGATATGTATGAGAGATAGCCTCCTCTCCTTCATCTACAAGTTTCTCTTTTTCCCTTCCTTTCGATTCTATTATGGCCTATTCATCACTACTGTATTCTTCATCATTTTCAAGTTTTCTTCTACAATAACCACTAAATAAATTATCCCATTTGGGTGTTCATTTCATAGTTTCTCAAACATCTCCACTCTATACATTACAAGAACTCTCCTTCCCATAGGCATGATACCATGTAAACTAAATACACACAACTCAAATATGTTGAGAAACTTACATAAATAATGAACTTTGTTGCCAATCTTACAAGGAACACACAAAATAATTGAGTAAAATAACAAAAACTAAATGGGAATTCGGAGATAGTAATTCAGAAAGGGAAGGAAAGGATCAAAGGCTAGATGGTAATTTAGAAAGGGAAGGAAAGGAGCCAAGGTTGGACATTGGATGTAGTTTTGTTAATCTAATTAACCCAGGGAATGTTCCCGAAACCTTAAATTTTTTTATTTAAGTGTTTGTAGAATGTTGACAAATGAAATTTTGGGAGCTTTGATTTTTTGATTGGAAATGGCTTTTAAACTAGCATTATAGGTAGACCAATGAAGGCACAAAGGAGTATCATCAATTCTTCATGAACAAGTGAATATCATAGATGTTGAGATGGATCCTTTGCTAGCATCCATAGTATACCACTGTAGGGGAATAGATGATGTAGAAGATGAAAGATAGGATCATTCTCCTATGGTATTTGCCAAAGCTAAACATAGACTATGCAAAAGATGAAGGCCAACCTAAAGTTCTTGAGGTGTACACCAAAGCTGAAGACAAAGAAGCACAATTTCCTATCTAGATTTTTAGGCCTTGGAATTTCATGAAGTACTATGCATGGGTTGTAGAGAGGGACATGATTCACAGTCATACAAGCTTTCTAATTGGAATATATCTAGAACTATAGTGTGTGTAAATGTAATTCTACCAAAGTGCTTGATGTAATAAGTTTTCTAAGAATTAATCAATAACATTAATTTTTTGTGTATGAAAGTGTTCATGTTTGGCTTCTATTCTAGTTGAGTGTTGTTCATTCCACATTAAACACATCAACGATATAGAACTATAGTATGTTAAAATCTTGTGTAGTTAAGTTGACCACTAGAGAAATAAAAGAAGGTTTAATCATATTGTTAGTGAGTTTCATTTCTATGATGGTATCTCTATTCTGCTTTTGGCTAATCTTGCATGCTCTCCTGGGATTGATTCTTTCATATTTTCATTGCAATGGGTCCTTTGTCTAGATTAGACTATTTAATCCATCCATTCATTCTAATGAGTCCAAATCAAATAGGCTAGAGAGAAAAGAACAACAAAGGCCCTCACCCTATTAATATTAGGGTGTTTACATGAGTTAAAGAGGAGTGTGAGATAGTGACAACAAAAGAGTAGTTGTAGAAGAGATTTCAGAAATTGATATTTGAGATGAGGATGAAAACCAATAAATAGAACTTGAAGAGTATAGGCCTAAAGAAAAGATCATTAAATCCTTTCTAAAATTGGGTCTTAAGTCATAGATTAACACCCATACATTTTTTGTAAGTTTGAATCATGAGAAGATGATAGATAGGATTACATTTGGAAGAGTTTAAAATATTAGCGAATGGATGACCTAAAGAGTGTAAATTTTGCTGCAAAAAATTGAAAGGACATAAATCCATATTGTGGGATCTAGTACAATTCAAAATAGTTAAAATGAGCAAAGATAAAAACTTGGAATATGGTGAAAGAGTTAATGTGGGATTGAGTCTATTGAATTTGAAAGATTATGCTTTTGAATTCTATAACTGAGCATGTCACATTGAAATTGATGAAGTTTGGAAATGGTCTCTACCTTTCCATTCAAGGTGAATTTGGCATAGGGGAATTTCATACTAAAGAACATGTGTGGGTATAACATTTGAGAACAAAAGAGAAGTTTCTAGATAGGAGCAAATTGTAAGAAAAAGAAGATGTAAGAGTATAGGAAAATTGTTGGTAAAGATAGATTTTGGAGAACACTTATGGAGGAGTCAAATCAAATGCTTCTCATCTCTGAGTGTGATTAGTTAATTGTAATCATTCTCAAGGAAGAATTGAGCTTAAGAGGAAGAAGAGGTTGGTGGAATTTGATGGTATTTTAGATGTGATAAGAGACAAAATTGTATTCCATATAAAAGGTAGTGGCTTTTGGACTTGTTGTAGGAGATTCAAGCTTTTGAAATCCAATCTTTAGGATAGTGAGAGTGAAGTTGAAAAGTAAGTCCAAATTATGAAGAAATGGCCAAAAATTTCACAAGTCAAGTTCAATGTAGAGTGTTTGTTGTTAGATCTTGTTGTTAGATTTGAGGGTAGAGATAAATTAAATCACTGTTAAGGTAATTCTTATGTAATGAGTTTTTTAGACAATCAATGAATAATCTCAAATATTCATTTAATGTTAATTTTAATTTAGATAAGTAGAAGTGGGTTTAATCCTGTAACTATGGGAAAAATTTGAAGTTAGCAAAATAAATAAATCAAACCCCAAAGTAAATGACGAGGAACAAAGGAGGAAAACATGAAAACAAAGAAACTCAACCAAAAACATGCCCCAACGAAGGTATGGAGTACCCATGCCCCTTTGGGAAAATTTTCAAATTTTGGTATGGTGCAAAATTTTTTGAAAGTGTCCCGACAAGTTAATTTGAAGACCAGAAAAGAAATGACACAAGCGATTTCAGATTTCAATGTGTTTAAAGTGATCAAAAGGCAAGTCAAAGTTGGTCAAAATAGCCTCTAGTAATAATTTTGTTTAAGAAAATCCCATTTTGACCCTATAAATAGGTTGAAAATGGGGTAAAAGTCAATTCATTTTGACATTCATACTTGCAAATTTGGAGAGCTCATAGCCAATAGAGCACATTCTAGTCACAGAGCACCATGACTACATCGTCAGGACCTTCTAACACCCAGAGGGTGTAGACACAGTGGTATGTGGCTCGTACCCACTTTGTCATTTCATCATTTTTCGTGTATTTTTAGGATTTTAGGGTAGTTAAACGATGCACTGCAACGCATATGCGTTCACATAAGTTGCATTTGAGGTCGTGTTAGGTTCAATTCAATGCAACACATTTTCCAATGTCGAGACACATTTGTCATTTTGCAATGCAAATGATAATCATAACAATGCATTCACAAGGTTGCGAAAGATGCGCGAAGCCAAGAGAGGAATTTGATTATGGAGTGATGCAATTGACTGAAGATGATGTATTTGTGAGTCCAAATGACTAAGTGCCACAGTGTGACATAAGTGTTGTATAGAACAACACAAATGACAAAACACGACTCAAATGAAGTCAACGCAATGCATTTGACTTTGACTAGGGTTGAATTAACCTTAGACTCACTTTTTTCTTATGTTTAGCTAGACAGATGGTAATAATGATTTTCAAGAATGTGCTAAATCTCATTTCTGCATGTGCAGAAATGACTAGCATCGATCTACACTTGAGAGTTCAGACCATCTACATATGCATTTTAGGATCCGCTGACGGACTGGGAGTGGAGATGACTGATGCGATTGGGGTTGTACTATGTTACCTATATTCCCATTATCTAGGCTAATAGGGGATTGCTGACAACACTAGCCGAGAGATGGCACTCTAAGACCTATTCATTACCTTTGCCGATGGGAGAGGCTATGATTACTCTGGAGGACATGTACTGGATTTTGCATATTCTGATCAAAGGTGGGTGGTGTATGATCCTTAGTGAGGAGTGTAGGCCATGAAAGAGCTATATGAGGTGGATGATGGCATGAGCCTTGGTTTTGATGGGTATGAGATTTGGTCAGAGTACCTTGTAGAGCACTACCCATGGTGGGACGCCATGATATGTACTTTGATTGTCGAGGTCCTAATTCAAGATTGTCGGGGACATGGATTGTCGATTGGATGGGGCGATGTGCTAGTCTGGATGTAGCAAGTAGAGTAGTTTTTTCCTTGGGGACCTTGTCTACTTGGTATGCTCTATCATCAGCTACACAAGGTAGCATATAGGGGTGCAAGCAACATTAGTTGCGGCATGAATTTATTGATGATCTAGGTCTGGGAGCATATTTCTGTCTTCTGACCACCTATTCAAAGGCCTTAGTTAGCCGATGGGATGTCGTATGTATATCTATATGCAAGAGCCTTACAATAGAATAGGTTCAGAGAGACAGGCATCTGGCAGCACATGATTGATATGATGACTGCATTTGTCTAGAGACCATACATGGCTTGTGCACAGTGGGTCAGTGAGGGAGGTCACCTAGTATATCATAGAAAGCTTCGATATTTGATTGGGTGGACAGTATAATCCTAGCTAATTATAGAGATGTACTTGTCCCATTGAGTACTTTGTCAGTTTGAGGAGCAACAGGGTGTGCCTATGGGGATAGTGGAGTATGTAGGGTCATCTGGAGAGCTTGCATGGGGTCTTGCTATATCAGTGCCATTTGCTTAGTAGTAGATAGTGGATTGGTGGCACAACCATGGGGTTGGAACAAAGGAGCAATAGATCTAGGGATAACTACAAATTATGGATTTATGGTGGCACACACAAAGGCTAATTCCCTTGATGGATCTTAACACACCAACATTTGTTAACCGTAGCTTTATTATACCATGAGTGCAGTGAGGAGATTGAAGGGGTAGGGAGAGAGGTAGAGATGGTGGCAGAGGAGGTGGAGGGAGAGGAGGTAGAGATGACAAAGGAGACGGAGGAGATGGCAGTGGTGGCGGACATAGGAGGAGAGGAGGGGATGGAGGGAGGGAGGCAACCAAGGAGGGTCAAACAGCATGTGGAGAGAGCAACCTTAGATGTTATCCCTGAGGTGTCAGAGGAGGAGGAGAGAGATGAGGGGCCAAGGTAGGAAGAGGGGAGATAGGAGGTGCATGTAGCGGAGGAGGCCCTTGAGGTCAGAGGAGAGTAGGGAGTTATTGGGGATGAGGAGGAAACTGGTGATGATGAGGATCCAAATATTAGGGATGAGATGGATGAGGCTGAGAGGTAGCTTCGAGAGCAGATGATAGATGGAGACCCAGATGTATACATTGTGCCACTATTGCAACGAGATGCCACCATAGATCAGTGATTGGCAGATATGCAAAGGACACTGGACGAGGCCACTGTAGAGATCAATTCCCTAATGGTAGAGCTTGAGGTTACTCAAGTTGGAGGGATCAAATAGAGATTTGGTGGCAAGAGATAGAGCGCTGGTGCAACTAGTTTTCTCAATTGTGCACAAGGCCAGTTGCAGATGTGGCCAAGGATCTTACCAAGGTCAGCGCAAGTAGAGGATAGTATAGGATGTTATCCGAGCATGTAGTGCCAACTGATCAGAGGGATCTTGGATTATCAAGATCATCCAACAAGATAGCGACAATGTTAAGGAGTAATCATACTCACAACAACCACTATCAGAGTAGTGTGGGTGGCTCAACTTCCTCGGGGAACACATTAGGTCACAAGTCCCATCATTCTCATAGGAATTCTACAGGTTATAAGTTTGGTCACTCGTATGAAGTATTTGGGTCATGGCACTGGTCAAATCATAGTTAGCTACCAGTGACAGATCCATTGGCCTCACAAACTCATGTCACAGTAGCCTCACAGCCTCATGCCACTGTAGAGATGATGCCATCAGTGTCAATTCCATCAACCTCACATACACATGCTGCCATGTCCTCACAGGTTCCATCAGTGCCCATTAGAGGTCATCAGTCACCACACTCTTCTCCATGAGGGGACAAGGAGAGCACTTCCTTGGACACTTGAAATTGTTATCATGATTTAGACATTATGTTATGACACTTGATATGTTTGACTATCGAGCCTGCGAGCTCTATTTTTGGGATATCTCATTACTTTATCTTATGACATGATTTTTATGTGATGATGCATTATGTGATGATGATGTTTATTATATGTGATGATGCATTATGTGATGATGATGTTTATGATATATTCTTATCTAATGATGATTATGATGACCATATGATGCCTATGCGATGTGATTTATGCATTTATGATTCCTATGATGACGTCTTTTATATGATATGCCATGTATGCATTTATGATAGCTACTCATGATGAGATTCTATGATGATGTGATGGTTATTTATGCTTATATACCATGACAATGTTATATTATAATGATGATTATATGGATGCATAATGTATCATCCTAATGAATGCCATGTTAATGGTTATGGATGTGTTAATGCATGACCATATATGTATGGACAATGCAATCTTATGATGTGATATATGTGTTTTAGTGATATGGATGATGTAGGAACCTACATGTTATGTGAATGTGTAGAATCCTAATACAATGTCTATGTTATCGTGTATGCATTTATGTTTTTGTATGTCACAAGATATCATCATGAGATAGATGAGATGAGACAACAAGACAGAAGGAGATGAATGTTAGTGCAAAGACCAAATCCTTCAACATGTTACCACAAGACTTAACAAGTATTGCTTTTAATCATCATTGGGCGGATTATTGTAATGGCCAACAAACACCATGATATGACATAGATCAAGGTGTGCAAGGTCCTACCATCACATGAGATAAGTAGTCATAGAAAAGGATGATCGTGACTCATACTAAGGGTGCAATTGCCCTGGTCTTTTTGTCACAACCAACCACAAGCATAAGACATACAAGAAAGATAAGTCATGAAACATCGTTGCTCTTCTAAATCCTGTTACCAAGATATCCTCGAGGAACTAGCAACATGACTGCCTAGAAGAGACAAGACAAGTCAATCATCATGATACGTTATTGCTTCTCTAAATCCTATCGCTAGGACATTAGCTAGAAACTAATAGCATGATGAAAGATCAAAGGACCAAATGTAGAGATAATGTTTTCCAAGTTTTTTCCAAGTGTTTTCCAAGTGTGTCTAAATGTCAAGATTCTAGGTTTGACGATGTCAAGGTTTTGATTGTCAAAGTTTTCCAAATTCAAGGATGCATCTTGAATAATGTCAATGTCAAGAGGATCAATTCTCAAATATTGAGAGGATCCCTAAAAATTCTAGATGACGGTGACAATGCTTAGGAAGGAAACATCCTAAGGCATAAGCAAATGACAAAGGTGACCCTTTAGAAGGACACATATGAAGAATAACCATGAGTTGATAGTTTGACTAATTTTGACTAGGTTTGACTGAAGAACTGACTAATTTTGACTTTTGTTGAAAGAATTGACTCATGTTGACAAGATTGACTACATGTCGATGTTCACATGTTGATGCGATTGATGCTCAATTAAATGATTGCTAAAGTTTGTTTGAGGAGTTTTGTCTATTGTAAAATGACTTGTTTGACTTGAAGACTTTTGAAGTGTGTGCCAATGCAGTGTCATGAAACCTAATGGACTAACCTAGTGTGGCCTCGAGGGCTCATCAATAGATGGCCTTGCCTATGTCATACACTTAAAGATGAGACTTTCCTATTGAATCATGATTTTAATTTTGACAAACCTAAAAGGACTGACCTAATGTCTCAGGCACTTAAAGATGAGACTTGCCTACGTAGCAAATGTGCAGAGATAATGTAGCTTGACAAAGGACAAAGACTGACTAACTTAACTGACTTGAAAAAATATGACTTGGTTTTTGTATTTTTGAGATCTTTTGATTTTTTTGTATTTCTTTAGGACATTTTTTGATTTTTTAGGTCTTTTTTCAAGACATTTTTCAATTTTTAGGTCTTTTTTTAAGACATTTTATGATTTTTAGGTCCTTTTTCAAGACATTTTTCAAATTTTTTAGGTCTTTTTTAGGTTTTTTTTAGGACATTTTATGATTTTTAGGTATTTTTTTAGGAAATTTTTCAATTGGAAGAATCATGTGTGATACCCATTGCAATAGGATGATAAGGGAATGCCCCCAGTGGGGTCCCTGAGTAGCCAAGTTTGAAGAATGTGGAAGGGACATGTTTAGGTGATAGATGGATGGTATGTAGGATTTGATGTCAACCATTGTCCGCCATGAAAGGAATGGCGGGGATTTCGCGATGGAGTGTCAAGATGGTGTTAGAAAAGTGGGTAGTTATTGTTGACTAAGGTAGATAGAGTGATAGTAGATGACAAAGCAAAACTAACGACGCATGGCACTTGTTTGTTGAGTTTTCACCATGGTACTTATCCAAAGCGCCTGTTTACCAAGTTTTCACTATTGGATGAATTATTTCTCTTTACTATTTTTGTCAATTTAAAAAAAAAATTGGTGTCACCAAGATGCCTGTTTACCAGGTTTTTGCCAAGGTGACAATTTTTTTAATATTTTTCATTTTTTTTTATATATTTTTATGGTTTTCAGCTAGACTTTTTGATGCTATCCATAAAAATTTCAAAGATGTAGACTATTGATGGGTTTTGTTAGTTTCTTGTCATCTAGAGTAGCTAGCTGATATGCTCCAAAACCAAAAGAGGATGTGATGACATAAGGACCCTACCAATTGGGCTCAAACTTACCAGGCTTTTCTCTATCAATCTGATTCTTAAGATTTTGCATAAGGACCAATTCACCAATGTCAAACTTTCTAACAATGACTCTTTTGTTGTAGCTATGATAGAGATGATTCTAGTATTCTTGTAAATGATTCAAGGTATTATGTCTTCTTTCATCTAACATTTACGATTCATGTAGTCATGATTGTTTATACTCCTCATCATCAATTAGGCCCTTCATGGAGACTCACAAAGAGGGAATTTCAACCTTGATGGGAAAGATGGATCCAACTTTGAAGACTAAGGAAAATGGAGTGGCTCCTCTAGGTGTGTGGATGTTGGTGTGGTAGGCCCACAGATCAGGGTTAAGTTGGATGTGCCAGTCACAACCAACGTCATTGATGGTTTTTTTAAGAATTTTGATGGTGGTTTTATTGGATTCCTTAGCTTGACCATTTCCTTGTAGGTAGTATGGTGTGGATAAATGATATTGGATATGGAAGCATTCACACAACTCACAATCTTGATTTTTGAAAGGACACCCGTTGTATGTGATGATGGACTGGGGCATACCAAACCAGAAGATGATGTAGTTAAGGATAAATTTGGAAAAAATAATTCTGGTTATGTATGTAAGTGGTATGGCTTTGATCCACTTAGTGAAGTACTTAGTGAAGGTGATAATGGATTTATGGCCATTGGAAGAGGTAGGATGGATTTTTCCCATGAGGTTGAGTCCCCATTGTGTGAAGGGCCAAGGAGAAGTAATCGAATGAAGCTCGTGTGCTAGTGCATGAATCAAATCACTATGTATCTAACATTGGTGACACATCCTGACAAACTCAAGTGCATCTTTTTCCATACTCAAATAGTAATACCCAAGTCTCATTATCTTCTTAGCTAAAGTAAGACCACTCAAATGAGATTTGCATATAACCTCATGTACCTCACATAAGGTTGTTGGTGCTTTGTCAATGTTGAGACATCCAAGAAGGGTATTACCAAAGCTACAATGATATAGGGTGTCACTGATGATGTTGTATCAAGCAGCTTTATAAATAAAGGACTTGCTTTGGTTATTGGATAAGTTCGGGGGAAGGGTGCAAGTCTGAAGGTAGTCATAAATATCTTGATACCATGGAGAATGGAGACCAACAAGCTCACAAACCATCTCTGATTCTGGAATGTCATAAGCAGGGACCAAAAGTTGTTCCACCAAGAACTCAAATTGAGGAAAGTTGCTTGGAATGTATAGGAGAGATCTAATTGTGGTCATTGTGTCAGCTACCTTGTTGTGTGCCCGAGGAATCTATTCAAAAGCAAGTAATTGGAAATATGTCTGAAACCTGTCAACCATCCGTTTATAAGGCATAAATTTTTCATCTTTGATGTCATATTCATCATTGAATTGATTAATAACCAACTAAGAATCTCTGAAGACATGTAGATTCTTGATTTTCCATTTTATGGCCATTCTTAATCCCATGACAAGTGCCTCATATTCTACAATATTGTTCATACATGGAAAAGTAATACAAAATGACTTAGGGATGGAGTCTCCTTGTGGTGTGATAAATAATATTCCTGCTCCTGAGCCATGACTAGTATGAGACTCATCAAAGTAAAGTTTCCAAGGCATCATAGGTTATGTATGAAATATGGATTCATTTGGAAAATCTATTATCAGTGGATGATTTCCTTGTACAAATGCATCTTCCAGTTGATCTACTATCACTTGTCCCTTTATATCCTTTCATTCCACATATTGAATATTGTACTCACTGAAAATCATGACCCAATTTGCCAAGAAACCTATCAATGTTGTGCGACTTAGGAGATATTTTAAGGGATCAATCTTTTCTATCAGTTGTGTCTTATGATTCCACATATAGTGTCTTAATTTCTTGGCAGCGAAGACAACTACTAAACAAGCATGTTCAACTGATGTATAGTTTAGCTCATTTCTGACTAATGTCCAATTGATGTAGTATATGGCCCTTTCCTTCTCATCGTGATCATTTTGTGCTAGTAATGCCCCTATTGGTGAAGCTATTGCAGAAATGTATAGAATCAAAGGTTTCCCTTCAATTGGTGGCATTAAAATAGGTGGTGACAATAGGTAATACTTTATTTGTTGGAAGGCCTCCTGACATCTATCTGTCCATACAAAGAGGATGCCCTTATGTAGGAGATACCAAAATGGTTAACATTTTTTGGCTAGTTGTGCTATGAAATGTCAAATGGATTGTAACCTACCTTGCAATGTTCTGAGTTCACTTATTCCTTTTGGAGGAGGCATGTCTAGTATAGCTTTCACTTTGGCTGGATCAGCTTCAATGCCTCTGCAAGAAACAATGTATCCCAAAAGTTTCCCTATCGTCACGCCAAAGACACATTTCTTAGGATTCAATCAGACCTTGTATTCTTCCAGCCACTTAAAATTTTTGTCTAAAAAATTCAAGTGATCCTTGCGGGTCAAAGACTTTTCCAAATGGTCATCGACATAATCTTCCATGAGAGTGTGCATCATGTCATGAAAGATTGTTCTCATGGCTCTCTGATACATGGTGATTGCATTTTTAAGACCAAAGGGCATGACATTCCAACAATATGTACCCCAAGGACATGTAAATGTTGGTTTATGCTAATATTCAGGGGTAATAGGAATCTGATTATAACTCGAGAAACCGTCCATGAGGGACAGCATCTCATATCCTACTGTAAGATTAATGATAATGTCTATGTTTGGAAATGGAAATTCATCCTTCAGACATGTTTTTTTCAAGTCACGAAAGTCTATGTAGATGTGGATTTGACTGTTTGGCTTTGTGACTAGTGCAAGATTGGATATCTATTCATCATAGTCTATTGACTATATGAATCCCACATCCAACAATTTCTTGAGTTCTGCTTTGACTAATAGGGCGATTTAAGGATGCATTTTCCGTAGCTTTTGTTTCACTAGCTTGGCATCTGGGAGTAATGGAAAATGGTGCAAGACAAGTTTTGAATACAATCCAGACATATCGGCATAGGACCATGCAAAGTTAATTTTACGCTTTGAAAAAGAACTTGTGAAATTCAGGTTTCTCTTCTTCTGTCAAGGATGCTACAAAGAGGACAATTTTGGGATTTTTTTTGTAGATATGTTGACTTCCATGGTGACCTCTATGAGCATTGTTGATATTTCCTGAGTCGCGGGGAGAAATTCCAATCGTCCATCCTTGGGTGCCATAGAGAAGTTTTCAATCACAAATACGTCCTTTATTTTTATTTTTTATCGCTAAAAGGTGCCTTTCGGTTTCCACCTAAAGACGTATCATTTTTTGTTTTATTTTTATTTTTCATTTTGTGACTAGAGAGCGACACAGTATCCCCAAAGTAGGATACACAATCTAGGTCAATAGAAAATCTATCCTTTTGGTCTCTACTTGGTATGCCCTCGCGAAGTCCCATGAATTCTTCAATGGCTTTGTTGTTCTCAAATATGTCCATAACTAGTAGGCCTTGCTGGTCCTAATCAATTAGCTATGGATAGACTAAGGAAATACCATGATCAGTATTGGCGAATGGTGAGGAGGACACAAAAAGCATACAAATGGATTCAGAGATGTTGAAAATGAAATTTTCATCATCCAACTCCTAGTCGGATTCTATCTAATATTCTCCTTCACTTGTTTCATACTCATTAGCAAAGTAAGGGACGAAGGGAGTGGAGTCAGTGTCATGCGATGATTCAGATGAATCCAACTAATGGTGATTAGGTTCAGATGGTTCGAGAGGTATGTTAGGTTTATGGCCAATGGGATTAGAAGATGATTTAGGCTTGTCACTATTCTATGGACAAAAGCTTTTACCCCAATCTACTCTTTTTATTGAGACGTCGGGGTTGTCATCATTCTGTGTTGTGTCAATCTTAAACATGTGCAAGAATCTTTCTTCAAGAGTGGATTCCCTAGGTTTCAGTAAGGGAATCCTCAATAGTCTCGATACTTTATGAAGCATTCACACTCTCACCTAAGAATTCATTGGTATGTCGATCATCATTTTTTGGGAAGTCCAAACCCTAGTCCAAGAAATTTTGGTCTTTGAGGAGGCATGATTAGTTCTTGCATTCCAATCTTATTTTTTCCAAGGCCACTAGTTCCATTGTAGCCTTTTTCCTTCATCATTTCATAGCCTTTTCCATATATCTGGACTAGTAAGGGGAATAATCTTCTAGGTCTCTATAAATCTAGGTTGATACATCCTCAATGTATTCTTTGCTCATTTCTCTCCATTTTATAAAAATACGTGATGGAGGGACCTTGAAAATTTCTTTAGGTTCCATTCTATAATAGGGTCGACCATAAGCTTTAGGGGACTTGGGTATTTTGGTGATGCAATATGTTGTGTGCGCTTTATACTTTCAAAAACCTAAGTCCTAGATCTTGACACTAGGATCAACCTTCCGAATAGAGGGAGATGGTGTGGTGGATGATGACGGATCAGATGGAGGTGATTTGGCAAGTGTGCATGGATCAATGTACATGGAGGAAGAAGGGGTTGAAGCTTCTCAGTTGATGGGAACTTGATGGTCTGAAATACCCCTTAGATTTGTGCAATATTGGAAGGGATTGGGGTCTCCATATATGGTGATCTTAGTGCCATTGAAGGTAAATTTTAAGTATTGATGGTATGTGGATGGAACGACTTTCAAGGCATGAATCCAAGGTTGACGAAGCAAGATATTCTAGGGAAGTTCTAGATCTAGGACTTGGCAAGTTGTGTCAATGATGACCAGCCCAACTCTAAGAGGAAGAGTGATAACACCTTAAGAGGAACATTCTTCATCATCATACGCCTTTATAACAATGCTCTTTGTAGCATCCACATAAGCATTAGAGAATCCTAGATCCTTAACCAATTTTATGGAGCATGTATGCAGTCCTGCTCTTCCATCTACTAAAACTCGTCTAACCTTATTTTTGTGAATAAAGACTTCGATGTGTAAGGCATTGTTATGATTGTATTTTTGTGATGAATAATCTTGGTTCAAAAATGTTACATGATGGGGAATGGTTAGGTATCCCACCATGGCATCAAACTAGTTGACATCAATGTCTTGAGGGATATAGGACTCTTGTAAGGTTTTGTCAAGAATGGAATTATGCATGGGAGAAATGTGGAGCAATTCAAGTATAGAAATTTGAGTGGGTGTTTTTCCTAGTTGATCAATAAGGTTAAACTATCCCTTAGGTTGCAACTACTTGGTGGAGGGTTTGGATTGTGATTGCTTAGCAGATGGACCCAGGATCATGATCTTTGGTTGCCTAGGGGGAGGAGGACCAACTATGGTGATTTTTCCACTTCGGGTAGTGGCATTACATTTGGGTTCTCTCTTGACAGTAATTGTATTGACACATACGTCATCATCTCAAACATAATTTATAATGGTCCCACCAAAATAGTCAAAAGCAGTGCAGGTATAATTGGCATAGTTATTATTAGTCTTAGGACCTGACATTGATGGATTATTTGAGCTATGGTCTTGCAATGGGTTCCTGTGAATAGTATGGCATGTGTTTGATGCAAATTATGGTCCACCTAGTTCAATCGTGTGATTTTCAATGAGGTCTTGTACCAAATTTCTTAGTTGTCGACAAGAAGATGTTTTATGCCCTTTAGTTCAGTGATAATCATAGAAAGCATTGTCATCCTGCCATGAAGAATTAAATTGTCCTTGGTCATATGGCTTAGGGTTGTCCAGTGTGATGAGATCATTTTCAAGAAGCTTATTAAGGACATCTTCAATTGGTTCACCCAAGGTAGTGTATGTACGTCTTTTAGTGAATTACCTTGTCTGTCTCGGTTACCCCTAGTTTTGACTATTTTGATTGTTATAATTATTTTGAATGGCATTAACAGCTAGTGTCGGTGTAATCATTTGTGTATTTTGTGGTGGAGCTCCTTTAAGAGTAAGTACATGACCCATTGTGTTAACCGCCTTAGTGTCAACAACACCATCATTGGTAATATATTTAT
The DNA here is from genome assembly GCA_007258455.2 of Sequoia sempervirens. Classification (NCBI taxonomy): domain Eukaryota; kingdom Viridiplantae; phylum Streptophyta; class Pinopsida; order Cupressales; family Cupressaceae; genus Sequoia; species Sequoia sempervirens. The sequence continues at coordinate 194,457 of VDFB02034617.1, forward strand.
TCTTGACCCAATATTTTCCTTTGTCTACAAGTGGGTTTGTGTTCATGTTCTTAGGGCTATATTTTAGTTCTCCTTTAGCAATTAGTGCCTTTTGAAGTTGGACACCCTTTTCAACCAAGTCTATGAAGGTTTTACAACAATGAACTTGCAAACCATATTTCAATGGGCCTAAGAGTGTTTGAACAAACATGTCAACTTTTTCTTTCTCTATATGTCAATATGGCAATGACTTGCTAGACTTATCCATCTTTGAAATAATGGAATGAAAGTATCACTAGCATCTTCTTGTGGAAATGTGGATAAGCTGGTAACAAAGGTGTTTGTGTTAATGTAATAGGCATAATCTCACACAAATTTATCCGCAAGTTCGTCCCATGATTTTATTCCCTTCTATAAAGTGGAAAACCATTCAAGTACAGGGCCTATAAGAATATTAGGAAAAAGTCTCATCAAGTAAGTGTGTTCATAGGCAATTTCTACATAGTTAGTCGTGAATTCTTGAATGTGTTCATAGGAATTTTCTTGCCTTTGTACTTTGTGAAATTTGGTGCCACATATCTAGGAGGGAATGGTGGCATGTATAGACTTGAGTCAAAAAGATATAGGCATAGGTCATATGGCATGTGTGACTTTTTGTTGGACATTTGCATAGTCTCTATTGTTTTTTGCAAGTTCGTCACTTGTGTTGTCAAGAAGTCAATTATAGGATTGTTTGTTGCATCAAACATGGGATTGATGGGTATCCCATGTGTCCCCATTTGTTGCGAAGAGATGTTTTGATTTTGTTGTGGGATGTGTTGTTGTGAGATGCATGACATGTTTTGATTTAAATGTTGTTGGTATTGCCAGTTTTGGTTAAGGACATGTTAATGGGTATGGATGTGTGATGCATATGTAGGAATGTGCCATCCAGCCATATTAGTTGATATTTGTGGGATGTGTTGATATTGAATATTTTGGTGTCCAAATGATGCCATATGCTATGTATTTTGATTTCCTTGTCCAAATTGGTGGAATTTTCCATGAGAAATGTTGGTGTTTTGACCTTGGGAAGTATTGGTATTAAGTTGCAATGATGCGTTGACATTTGGTTGTGGTCCTCTAATGAAAATGTGTTGTTTACTTCCTCCAAAGGGATTGAATGAAGACCCAATGAAATGATTTAATGATGATGTTCCCATGATACTAGATGAAGCTCGTGATAGCGGATTTGAAGAATGTGCCCCCATTGATGAGGATCCAAAGGTAGCTCCAATTAACTGTGTGAATGTTGTTAACATTGTTGGCATTGATTGTGACATGGTCTATGACATAGTTGGTGTACCTCCAATAGATGTTGCATTGATTGAATTGGAATTGTTTTGATTAGTTGTGTCATTAGAGGTGGTGTTAATAGTGCTTGTGGCAATTTGTGAGGTGACGTTGACAAAGGAATTGTTTGTATTGTTTTGGGGTTGACTAGTGTTGGATAGGTTGTTTGTATTGTTGTTGTTGGCATTTTGATCAGGTGATGGTACCCTTAGAATGTTAATGTCAAATCCACGTGGCAATTTAAGCCCCTTGGTCTATTAGCATGGCTAGATATCTTTGTGGATCATGTAAGACTAAATCTTCCAGAAAGGATCCTATCTCAAGGTTTTGTGTTGCAGTATCTAGGTCTTCCATATACACAATTCCATGTTCATCTCTATGCATGAATGATTCAAAGGGGTTATGTGATGAAGATGGCATGTTCATTTCACTGAAGGGATTGATAAAAGATGTGTCTTGGTTTATGTTGTTTGAAAAGATAAAAGTATTGGTGTCTTTTCCAAAATTAGCCATTTGTCTTCTTTTTCTTTGAAGCCTAGTCTCAACCATATAAGGAATTTCTCAAATTAGGAAGAGGATGAAAATGACAACTAGACAATGCCACTATGTTTTTGGAATTTTTAACAATAAGGGATTGAAATGAAAACTATGTTTTGGGATTTTTTGATGATAAGGAATACAATATGCCAATGTTGTCTAAAGTAAATGACAAATTCCAAAAGGATAGTGAGGATTTCTTTTTGTATTTTAGGAATAATGTATGAAAAATGAGGACTAAGATGACATGAATGTTCTAAGGTATGCAAATGTAAAGGTCTAAATTATTTGGAGAAAAAGTTACTCAACCAGTGCCCTAAGTTTGATCTATGTCTCAATTTGGGTCATTAAAGGACTTGCTAATTTACTAAAGGACAAGATGACAAGATGAAAAAGTGAGGTTTCCAAACTAGATTTTTGAGTTGGAAACTAAATTTTACGAAGTCCAATGATCACCTGCTCTTGACGGAAATGATTTTGCAATCTATGGTAAGATTTCCTAAGCCAAAATATTCAAATGAAATGAGGACCTAAGGATTGGTTTATGACTAAAATGAAGATGATGGATTCTAAAGGATGCAACTAAAGTTTTTCAAAGTTAAGCCTATGGAAAAAATGCAAGCTAAAGGTGCAAATGATGGAGGATTTGAGCAATTTTCTTTCTAGTTTTTTGACAGAGGCTATTGAAAAAATATGTTTGATGAAAAATTGGACAAGTTTGGTTTCAGGTTTTAGGAAACAATAGTGTTTTAGATTTTTCTATGAAAATGCATCATTTTAGGTTGCGAATGCATTGTAGTTTAGCAGATGTGTCACAGTTTCAGCAAATGCGGCTCTACATATAGTATATGCAGTTTAGAAAGGAAATTGCAACATTTTTTTAAGCAAATGTGGTTCAATACAAGCAAATGTGTCTCCAAGGATAGCAAATGTGACTTATTAGAGAGAATGTGTCACAGAAAAAGGAAAATGTGGCGCAGAATGATGAATGTGTTTCAACAAATGCATTGCAGCAAAATAAGTCAAGCTTGTTTGCAATTTTTGGCAAGCTTTTGAAATTGTCTCAAGTTGAATGTTTGTTCCAAATCTGTGAAATGGTTTTTTTTGTTTGAATTTTTAAAAAAACACTTGGAAAACACAATATTTTTTCTTGATCAAGCAAAAAGAAGACAAGAACAACCCTAGGTTAGACAAGGACAATATTTACTAGATTCCACATGGGTTTCCCCAACCACTGTTATTCTTAGTGGATGAATCCAAAAGCTTGGCCACACGGGCTCCCACTTATGTGCACTCACTTCTTAGGTTAACCAAGCTTCCAACCCCCATAAATCTCCCATGGTGGGTTGATCACCTCTACTAAGAACTGCGAGAATGTGGATTCCTTCACAACGACCATTGTTGCGCTAGCAAATAGATGGTATTTTGGCAACTACACAAAAGGGTTCTAGTGAATACTCAAGGATATGGCACCTCGCGAGTGTATAACAAGCCACTTAAGGATTTAACCAATCTACTAAGGGCTCTTATACCTTTAAAAGAAAATACAGGTACCCATTTTCGAAATGAACTACATGGCTAAGGCCTACATACCGTGAGGACTTGACAATTTAGACTCATCTTTTTATATACCAGGCTAAGCAAAAAACTAGTTGGAATCATTCCCTCTTTCAAGGCAGGCCCCTCTAAGGTTCAAGAACATAAACTAGATGGGTCTATTTTTCTAATCACCTAGTTTGCACAAGGTGAGAGCATAATTATCTACCACCTTCAAGCACAATCAAGCAAAGTTCTTTAAGCCTCCTATTTAAATCTAAGTGAGACAAGAAAATGTTCCTTTTAAAAGCACCAATGGAAGTGTTTTCTAATCTAAGACAAACACAATAGGTTTTCAAAACAATAATCCTTGGACATTCGAACCTACAAAACTGCTTGTTAGTAGTCTCAAAAAGATGCCTTGGACCCACGAATATTCAAAGCAACATGTTGCAATAGTAGATTAGTAACCAGATCACCCCTACACTACCAAATTGAAATAAGAAATTAGGAAAATTTTGGAAAAAACCAAAAGAAAAAAATTACCAGACGAATGCTTCATACTAGAGCAAATGCATCTCTCTACACAACAAATGTGGCTCAGATTTGTATGCTAGAATGCATAGAGTTGGCTAAGAGGATCATCATGGTCTTCTTGATCATAAAAGGGGTCTTGATCAAAGATGAAAGATTGATCATAAATAGGACCAAGTATTTTATGAGTGGTATCATTAGATGGGCCTAGATCTTGATTAGAATGAGAGGTTAATGTTTCCTCATGCTTAGGATAATGCTCTTGACATAACTCTTGGCTTGCTTAAATGGGAGTGGAAGGAGGTAACTCCTAAATGGGCTCAACATGTTCTAGATAGTCAACAACATGGAGAGATGATGGAGGTTGACTTGGGCTCAATGGGGGAGACTCTTGAATAGGCTCAAGGGGGAGACTACATGGTGGGGTTGGAGGAATAGACATGGTGTTTGAAGACTCTTTGGTAGGTTCAAACATATGATTTGGATGACATGGTGATTTTTGATTCCTTGCTAGTAGCCCTTGGGTCACATCCTTTGTAGGTGGATGGGTGGATTTAGGTAATGCCATAGCTTTACTTTGAAATTTTTTGAATTTAGGGCATAGATTTGATGGAGGATTTGATGATGGTGGGGGTAAAGAAAATTTTGATGGGTTAGAAGGTGGAAAGGCCAATGGATTAGGACTAGGACATGATACTTAGGGATAGGCATTTGATTAGATGATTGTATGATAAGGTTATAGGGTGCATGAACTGGGTTTGTGTTCCCCTTGTCAAATGGAACATGAGAATTGAAAGACTCTTGATTTTGTTGCCAAGGTGGACTTGAGCTCCTATGTTCTTGTTGTGATATGGGAGGATATGTTGATGTGGCATTGACATGATTAGTAGATGAGTTAGGTTGGAATGATGATGAAGGTGACACATAGTATTGTGGTTGAATGTGTTGAGGTTGGAATGGTGTTTGGATTTGTTGTGGTATGATTTGTTGTTGTGATGATGATGGAGGGGTTGCATAGGATAATGGTTGTTGAGAGGTGGATTGATATGGATAAGGGTTTACATTAGATGTGTGATAGGTTGATGAAGGGGTAACATGATATGTGGATGGATGAGGTCGGTATGATGATATAGGTGACACATAGGATTGATGTGAAAATTGTTGATGTGGTGATTAGACTTAATGTTGTGCTTGTTGGATTTGACAAGTGCCCGTGAAGTATTGGGCTTGTGTTATGAGTTGTTGCATTTGAGGTGATTGGTTTGTTTGAAGTTTTTGTATCATGTCATGGACTCTTTGAATGATTTGTTGGTTTAAAGGTGATTTGCTTGTTTGAGCTACATGAACTATGTAAACAAGATTTTGTGCTATGTATTCTAATGTTGTCATGGTGTAAAATGATGTTGATTGGATTAAAGAGATAATGTTGATTAAGATATGATGTGAAATGACAAGATTGGATGATTTGGATGATGTGGCAAGTTTTTATTGGAAGTTTGACTTGGGAAATATCAAACACAAGATTTCAAATGTAAATGCATGAACACACACACCAAAAAAAATGATAAATTTTTCTTTCAAGATTAAATGTTATGATTAAGCAAACACTTGAATACACAACAACAAGTCTAATGTTATTCAAGTGGGTATGTCCAATTAGATCTTAAGCTAGGATAAACAAGGTTGACTAAGGATGATTTCAAAGAAAAATCCTACCACACAATTGGGAGAAAGGGGTAACCCACCCTTCACCTTCACTTCCCAAAGGTATAAAGTTCTTTGGGGCTTAGCCAAGAGTGACAAGATTTCAACTCCAAAAGGAGCGTGTCTTTGGATTCACACTCAATTGAGGTTGTCCCTTGGAGGGGTGTGTGCTCCAAGCAGGCCTCCTAAGAAGGGTATGACAAAAGCGAACCAAGTGAGGTGTTTTGGAGGACACACACACTTGATTCACACTCGCAGTTGTCAATTTCCCTTTCGAAATGAAATGTGTGTAAGAAAACAATGGGAGCACTTGTTCCTTTTAATTTAAAACCAAAATGTGTGATGGAAGACAATGGTTCTTTTTAAGCCAAATTTGAAAGTGTGATTGCAAACAAGACGTTCATTTTAAGCCCTAAATTGAAGTGTGTTGACAAGCAATTATTATAGATGAAAGATGGAATGTGTGCACCTAGAATTTCTTTAGCTCCAAATTTTTTGTCCACTTGATCCAATTTGTCCTTTGAAGTGTTTATCTGCACATTCATAAAACCAACAACAAAGCCAAAACCCTAACAAGATAATTGATCACTACTATTAGAGGGTTAGCTAGTCAAGACAAATCTAATTTTTGGAAGAAAAAAAGTTCATAAAATATAAAAACACAGAGAATAGACCCTTACTAAAATTTCTAGAGCTTTCCAAAAAAGTAAAGAAATCTAAAAAATTTGTTGTTTTGTGCCCAATACTAATTTTTAATGAAAAATCATTAAAAAATTATTAAAATAAAATAAAAATAAGTCTAAAAATTTTGATTGTTGGACTGAAGACACCTGACATCATCCCAAATCTGCAAAATTTTGTGTGAAAAGATCTGTAGCCATTTGTGAGATATAAGCAAATCTTTGTAAAACCCTAATTTTCAAAGATATGTTTTTTCACTAGTTATTCTTCATCCAAATTTAAAACATAATGAATAGACCTCTATTGGAATTTAGAGAGCCTTCAAGAAATTTAAAAGTATCCAAAAAATTTGATAATTTGCTCTCAAAATTGATTTTTCATAAAAAATAACAAAAAAATTATAAAAAAACAAAAACAACTTCGAAAAACCTAATTTTTGGAATGGAAGCTTTTGATATTGTCCCCAATCTACAAAAAAAATCATGTGACTAGTAAAAGATTAGATATCCATTCATAATAGTCTATTGACCGTATGAATCCCACATCCAACAATTTCTTGAGTTCTACTTTGACTAACAAGGTGATCCAAGGATGCATTTTTCGTAACTTTTGTTTCATTGGCTTGGCATCTAGGAGTAATGGAAAATGGTGCAAGAAAAGTTTTGGATCTAGTCTAGGCATATCGACATAGGACCATGCAAAGTTAAGTTTACGCTCTGAAAAGAACTTGTGAAATTCAGGATTCTCTTCTATCAAGGATGCTCCAAAGAGGACAATTTTGGGATCTTTTGTTGTAGATATGTTGATTTCCATGGTGTCCTCTATGAGCATTGTTGATCTTTCCTGAGTCATGGGGAGAAAGTTCAGTCCTCCATCCTTGGGCACCTCAAAGAGGTTTTCACCCATAGATACATCCTTTATTTTTATTTTTTTATCGTCAAAAAGTGCCTTTCAGTTTTCACCTAAAGACGTATCATTTTTTTTCATTTTATAACTAGAGGACGATACAGTCTCCCCGAAGTAAGTTGCATAATCTAGGTCAATAGAAAATACATCCTTGTGGTCTCCACTTGGCATGCCCTCACAAAGTCCCATGAATTCTGCAATGCTTTGTCATTTTGAAAAATGTTCATAACTGGCGAGCCTTGTTGGTCCCAATCAATTAGCTGTGTATAGACTAAGGAAATACCATCATCAATATTGGTGAATGATGCGGAGGATGTGGAAAGCATGCAGACGGATTCAAAGAAATTGAAAATGAAATTATCATCATCCAACTCCCAGTCAGATTCTATCCAATATTCTTCTTTACTTGTTTCATCCTCATTAGCAAAGTAAGGGACAAAGGGAGTGGAGTCAGTGTCATGCAGCAATTCAGATGAATCTGACTGATGGTGATTAGGTTCAAATGGTTGGAGAGGTATGCCAGGTTTATGGCCAATGGGATTAGAAGATGATATGATTCAAGCTTGTCACTATTTTGTGGACAAAATATTTTACCCCAATCTACTCTCTTTTCTTGAGACATCGGGGTTTTCATCATTTTGTGCTGTGTCAATCTTAAACATCTGCCAAAATCTTTCTTCAAGAGTGGGTTCCCCAGGTTCAAGGAATAATTCATCAAGGAAACAGTCACTCAAGGATTGGAGTGAGTCAAATTCCCACTCATGGGAGTCGGATTTAGTAAGGGAATCATCAATAGTCTCAACACTTTCCGAAGCATTCACACTCTGACCCAAGAATGCATTGGTACTTTGATAGTCATTTTCAGGTAGTCCAAACCCTAGTCCAAGATATTTTGGTCTTTGAGGAGGCATGATCAGTTCTCACATTCCAGTCTTATTTTTTCCAAGGCCACTAGTTCCATTGTAGCCTTTTTCCTTCATCATATCATAGCCTTTTCCATATATCTGGACTAGTAAGGGAGATGGATCTTCTAGGTCTCTGTAAATCTAAGTTGATATATCGTCAATGTCTTCTTTTCTCATTTCTTCCCATTTTATAAAAATACGTGATGGAGGGACCTTGAAAATTTCTTTAGGTTCCATTCTAAAATAGGGTTGACCATAAGCTTTAGGGGACTTGGGTATTTTGGTGATGCAGTATGTCATGTGCACTTTATATTCTCCACAACCTAAGTCCTAGATCTTGACACTGGGATTAGCTTTCGGAACGAAGGGAGATGGTGTCGTGGATGATGAGGGATCAGATGGAGGTGATTTGGCAAGTGTGGATGGACCAACGTATTTGGAGGAAGAAGGGGTTGAAGGTTCTCGATTGATGGGCACTTGATGGTCTGAAATACCCCTTAGATTGGTGCAATATTGGAAGGGATCGGGGTCTCTATATATGGTGATCTTAGTGTCGTCGAAGGGAAATTTTAAGCATTGATGGTAGGTGGTTGAAACAGATTTCAAGGTGTGAATCCAAGGTCAACCAAGATATTTTAGGGAAATTCTAGATCTAGGACTTGGAAAGTTGTATCAATGATGAATGGCCCAACTCTGAGAGGAAGAGTGATAACACCTCAAGAGGAACATTCTTCATCATCATACACCTTTATAACAATGCTCTTTGTAGTGTCCACATAAGCATTAGAGAAGCCTAGAGCCTTAACCAATTTTAAGGAGCATATATTTAGTCCTGCTCTGCCATCTACTAAAACTTGTCTGACCTTATGTTTGTAAATAAAGACTTCAATGTGTAAGGCATTGTTATGATTGGAATTTTCTGATGAATAATCTTGGTCCAAAAATGTTACATGATGGGGAGTGGTTAGGTATCCCACCATGGCCTCAAACTGGTTGACATCAATGTCTTGAGGGAACAAATAACTCTTGTAAGGTTTTTTCAAGTATGGCCTTATGCGTGGGAGAAATGCATGGCAATTCAAGTATAGAAATTTGAGCCAGTGTTTTTCCTAGTTGGTCGATAAGGTTAAACTGTCTCTTAGGTTGTAACTGCTTGGTGGAGGGTCCTGATTGTGATTGCTTAGTGGATGGATCCAAGATCATAATCTTTGGTTGCCTAGGGGGAGGAGGACCAACTATGGTGATTTTGCTGCTTCGGGTAGTGGCATTACATTCAGGTGCTCCCTTGACAATAATTGTATTAACACATTCATCATCAGCTCAAACACAATTTATAATGGTCCCACCAAAATAGTCAAAAGTGGTGTGGGTATAATTGGCACGGTTATTAGTAGTCTTAGGAGATGACGTTGAGGGATTATTTGAGCCATGGTCTTGTAGTGGGTTCTTGTGAATAGTATGGTCTATGTTTGATGCAAATTGTGGTCCACCTCGTTCAATTGTGTGATTTTCAATGAGGTCTTGTACTAGATTTCTTAGTTGTTGACAAGAAGATGTTTTATGCCCTTTAGCACGGTGATAATCACATAAAGTGTTGTCGTCCCACCATGACGGTTTAAATTGTCCTAGGTCATATGGCTTAGGGTCCTCCAATGTGATGAGATCATTTTGAAGGAGCTTCTTAAGGACGTCTTCGATTGGTTCACCCAAGGCAATGTATGTATGTCTTTTAGGGAATTGCCTTGTCTATCGTGGCTACCCATGGTTTTGACTGTTTTGATTGTTATGATTATTTTGAATGGCATTAGAAACTGGTGTCGGTGTGGTCATTTGTGTATTTTTGGTGGATCTCCTTTAAGGGTAAGTATAGGACCCATTGTGTTAACCGCCATAGCATCAACAATGCCATCATTGGTAATATGTTTATTCTTGACCCAATATTTGCCTTTGTCCATAGGTGGGTTTGTATTCATGTTCTTAGGGCTATATTTTAGTTCTCCTTTAGAAATTAGTTCCTTCTCAAGTTGGACACCCTTTTCAACCAAGTCTATGAAGGTTGTGCAACAATGAACTTGCAAACCATATTTCAATGGGCCTAAGAGTGTTTGAACAAACATGTCGACTTTTTCATTCTCAGGTGTGTCAATATGGCAATGAATTGCTAGACTTCTCCATCTTTGAAAGAACAGAATGAAAGTCTCACCAACATCTTCTTGTGTAAGTGTGCATAAGCTAGTAATAGAGGTGTATGTGTTAATGTAATAGGAATGTTAGTGTTTTGACCACTCTAAAGGAATGTATATTCTAATTGCATTATTTCTTATGTCAATTTCTAGCACTATTCCCGACGCTAAAGGAGATGTTATTGTTGGCACCAAATTTTTGGCACAAAAGTGGGTACTAAAGATGATGTAAAATCTGGGTGCTAAAAAATTCAACTACAAGGCACCTTCTGACAATAAAAAAATAAAATAATGGACATATCTGTGGGTGAAAACCTCTCTGAGGCAACCAAGGATGGAGGACTGGACTTTCTCCCTATGACTCAGGAAAGATCAGCAATGCTCATAGAAGACACCATGGAAGTCAACATATCAACAATAGAAAATCCCAAAATTTTCCTCTTTGTAGCATCCTTGACAGAAGAAGAGAAACCTGAATTTCACAAGTTCTTTCCAAAGCGTAAAATTAACTTTGAATGGTCCTATGTCGATATTCTTGGATTGGATCCAAAACTTGTCTTGCACCATTGTCCACTACTCCAAGATTCCAAGCCAATTAAATAGAAGCTACAAAAAATGCATCCTCAAATCACCCTGTTAGTCAAAGTAGAATTCAAGAAATTGTTGGATGTGGGATTCATATGGTCAATAGACTATTATGAATGGATATCCAATTTGTACCAGTCACAAAAAAATTTCTCTAGATTAGGGACAATATCAAAAGCTTCCATTCCAAAAATTAGGTTTTTTAGAGCTGTTTTTTATTTTTTATATTTTTTTTGTTATTTTTCATGAAAAATCAATTTTGAGAGAAAATTATCGATTTTTTTGGATATTTTTACATTTCTAGAAATCTCTCTAAATTTCAATATGGGTTTCTTCATTATTTTTTAAATTTGGATGAAGAATAATTAGTGAAAAAACATATCTTTGAAAATTAGGGTTTTACAAAGATTTGCTTATATCTCACAAACGGTTATAGATATTTTCACACAAATTTTTTTGAAGATGTGGAATGATCTCAGGTGTATTCAGTCTAAAATTCAATTTTTTTAGATTTGTTTTTAATTTTTTATAATTTTTTTTATGATTTTTCATAAAAAATTAATATTGGATGCAAAATAGCAAATTTTTCATATTTCTTTACTTTTTTGGAAATCTCTAGAAATTTTAGTAAGGGTCTATTATCTATGTTTTTATTTTTTATGCAAATATTTTTTCTAAAAATTAGATTTGTCTTGACTAGCTAACCCTCTAATATTAGTGATCAATTATCTTGTTAGGGTTTTGGCTTTGTTGTTGGTTTTGTGAATGTGCAAAAAAAAAACACTTCAAAGGAAAAATTGGATCAAGTGGACAAAAAATTTGGAGCTAAAGAAATTCTAGGTGCACACTTTCCATCTTTCATCTCTAATAATTGCTTGTCAACACACTTCAAAATTGGGATTAAAAAGAACCATTGTCTTCCATCACACAGTTTGGTTTTAGGTTAAAAAGAACAAGTTCTTCCATTGTTTTCTTACACACATTTCATTTATAAAGGGAAATTAACAACTATGAGTGTGAATCAAGTGTGTGTGTCCTCCAAAACACCTCATTTGGTTCAATTTTGTCATACCCTTCTTCTGAGCCCTGCTTGGAGCACACACCTCTCCAAGGGATGACCTCAATTGAGTGTGAATCCAAATACATGCTCATTTGGGAGTTGAAATATTTTCACTCTTGGCTAAGCCCCAAAAAATTTATACCTTTGGGAAGTGAAGGTGAAGGGTGGGTTACCCCTTTCTCTCAGTTGTGTGGCAGGATTTTGCTTTCAAATCATCCTTAGTCAACCTTGTTATCCTAGCTTAAGACCTAATTAGACATACCCACTTGACTAGCATTATAATTTTTCTTGTGTATTCAATTTTTTTCTTAATCATAACATTTAGTCTTGAAAGGTAAATTTATCATTGTGTTTGGTGTGTGTGTTCATGCATTTACATTTGAAATCTTGTGTTTGATATTTCCCAAGTCAAACTTCCAATAAAAACTTGCCACATCATCCAAATCATCCAATCTTGTCATTTCACATCATATTTTAATCAATATTATCTCTTTAATCCAATCAACACCATTTTACACTATGACAACATTAGAAGACATAGCACAAAAGCTTGTTTACATACTTCACGTAGCTCAAACAAGCAAATCACCTTTAAACCAACAAATCATTCAATAATTCCATGTCATGATACAAAAACTTCAAACAAACCAATCACCTAAAATGCAAAAATTCATAACGCAAGCCCAATACCTCATGGCCACTTGTCAAATCCAACAATCACAACATTAAGTCCAATCACCACATCAACAAATTTCACACCAATCCTATGTGTCACCTATATCATCATACCAACCTCATCCATCCACATATCATGGTACCCCTTCATCAACCTTTCACACATCTTCTAATGTCAACACTTATCCATATTAATCCACCTCTTAACAACCATTATCCTATTCAACCCCTCCATCATCATCACAACAGCAAATCATACCACAACAAATCCAAACACCATTCCAACCTCAACGCATTCAACCACAATCCTATGTGTCACCTTCATCATCATTCCAACCTAACTCATCTACCTATCATCTCAATGCCCCATCAACATATCCACCCATATCACAACAAGAACATAGGAGCTCAAGTCCACCTTGGCAACAAAATGAAGAGGCCTTCAATTTTCATGTTCCATTTGACAAGGGGAACACAAATCTAGTTCATGCACCCTATGACCTTATCATACCATCATCCAATCAAATTCCTATCCCTAAGCCAAAATGTGCTAGTCCCAATTCATTGGCATCTCCACCTTCTAACCCATCAAACTCTTCATTTCCCCCACAATCATCAAATCCTCCATCAAATCTATGCCCTAAATTCAGAACTTTCAAAAGTAAACCTATGGCATTACCCAAATCCACCCATCCACCTACAAAGGATGTGACCCAAGGGCTACTAGCAAGGAATCAAACATCACCATGTCATCCAACTCATAAGTTTGAACCTACCAAAGAGTCTTCAAACACCATGTCTATTCATCCAACCCCATCATGTAGTCTCCCCCTTGAGCTTATTCAAGAGTCTCCCCCATTGAGCCCAAGTCAACCTTCATCATCTCTCTGTGTTGTTGACCATCTAGAACATGTTGAGCCCATTTAGGAGTTACCCCCTTCCACTCCCATTCAAGCAAGCCAAGAGTTATGTCATAAGCATGAGGAAACATTAACCTCTCATTCTAATCAAGATCTAGGCCCATCTAATGATCCCACTCATAACATACTTGACCCTATTTATGATCAATCTTTCATCCTTGAACAAGACCCCTTTTATGATCAAGAAGACCATGATGATCCTCTTAGCAAAATTTATGCATTCCATGGTCAAGAGCCTATCACTTCACCTATCCATGAGCAAGAAACCTCCATTGCTCCTATCCATCCCTTACCTAGCCTTATCCATGATCCATCAATATATGGATCTAAGTGAACACAATGCTAATCAAGATCCTAATGATCCTCCATCACCCACTATCGACCCCATTGTAAGTCCTCCATCATATCATATTGCTCTTTCCACACTCTTTCTTTAATGTTCCTCCCTAGAACAACAACAACCATTATCTTCCCTTCATTTTCTCCATCCAATAAGGAACTCTCATTTAGTATTCCACCTACACCTAGTCCCATTGTCCATTGCACACTCCAAAACATGAACCACCAAGGTAAAGGTTTAGACCTTCATGTATAAGGTATTTTGGAGCCCATCCATGTCAAAGTCCCTGCACACTCTTATGGCCTTAAATATACACCCCAAGGACATCAATCTCAAGATATTGGTACTTCCTCCATGCCTCCTAAGTCAACTTTCCATCATAAATACTATCATATGCCTAAAAAATATGTTTCCATCCTTCCTCCATCATCCTACAAATGTCAAAAGCATGTGACTATACAAATTCCACCATCCACTTTGCCACCATTACTTCCAAATCCTAATATCCCTCCATCCACTTTACCACCATTACTCCCAACACCTAATATCCCTACCATTCAATCCTCATCCAATATTTATCCATAAATACCCTAAAATTTCTAATCATGACCAACAAATGCACACATTGTAAAAACAAGAAGCTCCCACTCATTCCACCATACCCATGGGATTCAAAAGAAAAAATTCCAATGCCTCTATCTATAAAGCCAAAAATCCTAAGGGTCTTCATGCCTTAGGGCACAAAAGCAAAGAATAAAAAAAAAAAATCCATCTAAAAAGTTATATAAGCTCATACCTCCAAAACTAAAGGCCAAAACTAAAATGGTTTGGGTCCCTAAGAAAAATGAAAGGAAGTCAAATGAGGCATCTACATCACAAAAATCCCAACTATACACTTCCACCTCACATTCCCATTCTATTCAAAAATTTCAAAAATCCCACAAGCCAAAAAAAATAATAAAAATACTAAGTCTATGTGGGTACCTAAAGCGCTTCATCACCCACCTCCTAAGAAAACATCTCCATTGCTTCCTACATCCCATCCACATGAAAATATTCAACGTTTATCACAATGTGTGCAACCATTGGTCATGGTTCCCTTCTATTTCACAACAGTTCCACATACGTCCATCTCCTCACCCTTCACTCATTATCCTACATATCTCCCACACCACCTTCTTATGGTCCATGCTTTTGGCTAATCCTCCCCATTCATCTTTTGCATAAGTCCCTATCATAATCCACCATCCTCCCTACATATCTACATCATAATCCACTATTTTCCTCCATAATCCACATCATAATCCATCACCTACCTAATCCATCTCCCTTTCATGTCATCCCTTACCAACATCTATGAGCATAATGACATTTGACATGGTCCATGCAATGACATCCATCCCTAGTGGGATTATCACCTTTCATGCAACTAGACACTTGAGTCCCTCCTATCCATATTCCCCTTCTAGTCAAAAAGTCAATAAGTTTTTTTAAAAAGTCAAAAAGTAATGAGAAATCCCTTCGTCCAACGGTGAAAACCTGGTAAACAAGCGCCTTGAATAAGTACCATGATGAAAACCTGGCAAATAGGCGTCATGTGTAGGTTGATCTTCTATGTCACTTACACTTGGGGACATAATGTCTTATCTATCCAACCTATCATTTTCATGTCATATCATTACCACCCCACCATCTTTAGCCATCACACCTACCTATCATATTTGAGTTTGTTCATTCTCCTTTTGATCTTGATGAAGATATAGGAGAAAAGTATTGAAACATGTTTTGGGTATCTCTTGGCATACCTCATACTTTCTAAACCAACCATATCATTATCCTATTGCCATATTCTTTTCCTAAAAAATGTTGTCTTGTACCTAGAATGGGGCATGTTATTCCTATGTGACATAGTCTTTGGAGATCACATCCTTGCTCTCTTATGATGCATACATCCATTCCATTGACTATGACCTATCCTTTTTATCCATCCATATGTCATAAGCTTTCTACTCCTTATCCTATCACCCACCCTTGCACCTAGACTCGGTTTTCGCCTTGTCATTGGTATCTAGCACAAAGGCTACCCAAATTTTCATCCATTGACACCCCAAAACATTTCAAAAATCCAAAAAAAAAAATCAGAATATTTTAAAAAAAAAAATCAAAACATTTCAAAATCCAAAAATAAAACATTTAAAAATCCAAAAAAAATATCTAAAAAAAATACAAAAAAATGGAAAAAGGTCCTAAAAAAAGACAAAAAAAATAAATAACCAACAAAAATCCAAGCAATAAAGTCAAACCAAATCACTTATGCCAAACAAATCAATGCTTAAAATTCAACTTCTTAAAATCATCAAATCAATCATCATGTCATTCCAAAACACTTCAAATCAATCATCAATTGAATAATTCCAAACAATAATCCAAATGCAAGGCAATCCTTAATCCATACCAATCAAGTCGATCAATCTTTCCAAATTATCCAATCACATCCTTTGGTCTTCATCCTAATCTTGTTGTAAACCCAATCAATCAAAGTCAATCAATCAATCATCATCATACTTGTGTTGATCTAGGGATATGCCATTCCCTGCTATGACAACACTATCATCACCAATCAAAGTCAATCAATCAATCAATCATTGTCATCCTTGTGCTGATATAGGGATATGTTGTTCCCCAGAATGACAACTATCATCATCAATCAAAGTCAATCAATCAATTAATCAATCATCCTTGTGTTGATATAGGGATATACATCATTCCCCACAATGACAACACTATCATCATCAATCAACTTCACAGGAGAAATACCTTGTTTGTTTTTGTATCATTTGTGCATGCTTGCTTGCTTGTGTGTGTTATCATTTTTATCTTTCATTTACATCAAATTTGAATTATTCCAGCTAATATTCGTATCTTGTATCTAGACAAGGTTGTATTACACTGGGGCACGAGACACATTGTCACCTTCATCCTTATACCTTGGTGCATCATGTCTAGTGTTACATCAAACATCATGGTTGTTCACTTTCTTGTAGTATAACGTATCATTCATCTTCTTCATCCACTTCCTATCTTGTATCATTCATCTTGTCCCTTCTTATCATTTCATTTTGAAAGCATACCCATGTTTGTCCAACCTGCCTATCCTCTCGAGGGGGCATCATCATCCTATTCTTATATCATCATCATCCCACTCTTATTTCTTCATCATCCTATCTTTCTATCATCATCCATTTTCCTCTATCCATACCTTAGCTTCTTTGAAATGATGTTACTCGACACAAATCTCATCATCTCGAACATCATCTCAAAGAGGGGGAAAATGTAGACACTAAATTGTCCTAGGCCTGTGACTTCTAATTTCTCGATTCTTTCCCCCTTTCATTCTTCATAATTAATTTTTTTTAATTATTTAAATATTTTCTAATGTCATATGTCTTCTATTAATTAAATATTCTTTCCCCTTTCATTCTTCATAATTAAATATTTTTTTAATTATTTAATTAATTTACTTGTATCTTTATTTCTTCCCAATTAATTAAATATATTTTATTTATTTAATTTTTATCCACTTTCCACTATAAATAAATAATTATTTTTAATTATTTAACTATTCATTAGCCTTTTCTCTCCTAAATTAAATAAATTTTTATTTATTTAATTTGGTCCACTCTCTTGAATTTTGAATTAAATCATTATTTAATTCAAAAGATTCCCTTTGTCACATTCCTCTATAATTAAATAATTATTTTAATTATTTAGTGGTCACCTAAATTAAATAATTTTTATTATTTAATTTCTTCTCTCACCTCTTTATCCATGCCAATCTTATCTTCCACATGAAATCTTCTCTTGACATCTCATTTAATCTTAGCCCTTGATTGAATTATCTCATAATTCAATCTCAATCCTTAAACCTTATCATTGTGCTAATTTTTCCCTAACCCTCTTTCATACTACAACTTTCAATCTTGGCCATTGATTAAGATATCTTATTGACATCCAATCTCAACCATCAATCCAAATCAGACCTTGCCTATAAATCAACCCTCTCATAAGCCATTAGGGGGGTTGATTCTTCAAGTATTCTTATGCTGCCAAAATCATTCTTGAATCATTTATCCATTTCTATCTATCATCATTCATGTATCATCTCCATGTCAATGTTATGTTGCTGAATTGAGCAACCAACATATCAAATCAATCGAATGATTCATCCATTATTGCGTCTATTTGAGGTATTGAAGATTTGGATTAGGTAATGCATGTTATTGTTTTATCATTTTTATTTTATCCAAATTTTTCATATACATTTTCAATGTGTAGTTTTCCTTCAAATTTTATGTGAGCAACCTATGACTATGCCAAGAACAAAGCAAAATGTTGAAGGATTTGATATGAAACGCACTACTATGCAACTAGTAAGTAACTATGAAATATGCCTAAAATATGTCTAAAATGCCAAAATGCCAATATGTCAAGAGTGCAAGAGCTTGGGAGATGACAAGATTGCAAGAGATGTAGATGTGCAAATGAGACCAAAATTGCCATTTTATAGAAAATGCAATTTTGAATGAATGGCCAAGATTGAAAATTTACAAGTGCCCTAAAATCAATGGACAAGATTCAATATGACAACCCACAATTAGGGTTAGGGCAACATTAGGTCAAATTTGAAATGAGTGGACAAGATTCAATTTGAGAAAATCAAATCAAAAGTTGACAATGCATGTGATAAGGAGATAAGAATGCCAAAGAAAAAGAGAGCTGAAAAATCAAATAATATTAGAAATTACTTGATTTATGGAGGAAAAATGCTATTTTGAATTAAAAATTTATTTAATTCAAAAGGTGGGCTTATGTGATACTAAATAATTAATTTGAATTATTTAAAATGGTGAAAATGCCAAGGTGGACAATAATTAAATAAATTAAAGAATTTATTTAATTATGGAAGACATTTAGGAATTAATGACGTATTTTAAAAAATAAATAAAATTTCTTTATTTAAATAATCATGAAGAATATCAATGGACAAAGATATTTAAATAAATTTAAGAATTTATTTAATTATGGAAAAACACTAGACAATTAGTGACGTATTTAAATAAATAAATAAAATTTTATTTATTTAAATAATCAAGAGCAATAAAAAGACATGAATTAATTAAATAATTATGAATTATTTAACTAATAGTTGAAAGTGGACCAAGGACATAATTAAATATTTTAATTATGCTAGGAAGAAAGTGGCGACAATAGAGCTTGCGGGCCTAGGTCATTTTTATGTGTTTACAAATACTACTATTAGTGCGTTGAGTTTCTATAACAACTCCAGAAGATAAGAAGAAAGTATGGGGCTTCATTATATTAAAGAGGAGTGTGGGATAAGACTCAAAGAGGGATACTAATTGGAAGTATAAAAGGTGGCCTCATATTGTGAGTTCTTAATCTTGGCCAGATGTTGAGAATCATGCAAGCCAAATTGGATGCTACAAAGACAACATAAAAAAAGGAATTGTTGTAGAAGAGTCAAAAAAATTGATGTTCAAGACAACTAGGAGTACTAAGGAAGAGTATATAGCTAGAGAAAATATGATCAAAGCGATCTTAAATTGAGAGACAAGTCAAAGATTGATATTCCTATTAAGATGTGTTCAAGTTGGACTTTCGCTATGTACTTTGATTGTTTGATTATTATTTGCTCATCCCTAGAAAATCTTTTTGTATGTGTCATAACCCCTCGATACTTTGTTAATCACTTTGCATGACCCCTAGCCCCGATGTAATTTGGACTAGGGGTGGATCTTCAAACTTTAATAGGTGAACATATATAAGTATGTGTGTGTGCCTGAGTGTGTGCATTAAAATTAGGAACCTTGATGTTATTATTATTATGCGTGCTTATTAATCTTAATATGCTATTTTAATTTAGTGCATTAAATGTTGGATTAAAATGGACTAATGATTTGGTTGTTGTATTTGTGTGAGACTTGTCGTTGGATGTAGGTACCAGGGGTGCAAAGTGAGGCGGATTATGTGGTTCATTGGCTGAGAGATAGAGAATTGGTATGTTATTCTAGTATTGACCTTGTCTGTAGATTCTAGTAGCCTTAGGTTCATTCAACCTAGGATTTTTATATCTATTTTGCTAGAGTTACTTGAGCCGGCTAGGTAGAGCCAATAGGACCACTTAAATGTTTCAATTAATTGACAGTGCTCAATTTGGTAGACTTAATTAAGGTCGATGAGTGAAGGGGGTAAATTAAAATAATAAATATTTAAAAGTGAATAAATAAACTTTAAGTGATAAAAGCAAATAATAAAATTTTAAATTATATAATTGATAGTTACTTTATTAAAATAACAATTTAAAGACAAGGAATAAATAAACACTCACCATGAATATTACATAAAAGAAAATAGATGGGCGTTGAAAAAAAAATGAGAAGAAGATATAAAAAAATAAATAAATATACCATAAAATGAAATGTCCTTCACTAAAATTGACATTTACAAGGAGGTGTATAAACCAAGATTCTCATTGAATTAAAAGAATAAAATAAAGCTTACCATCGAGCAAATATGGAAAGGAAAAGAGGGCGCAGGAAAATGAAGGAGAAGCTTTCACGGGAGAAGAAGGTGGCTCAGACAGCACTAGAGGTAGAAATCTCGACCAAGGAGGAAGAAGCTTGGAGAGGAGGAGGACAACAAAAGCACTAAGAGGCCTGGCAACCCCTGCAACAGTCGCCAATGGCAGGAAAGAACTTTGAACAGCTTGCCATAGAGAAACTCACCCCTCTCTTCTTAAATTGACTGGCAGAGGTCTCATTTGGAGAGGAAAACCGGTGGGAAGATAAAAGAAAGAAGAAGAGTGTGGTTGTTGAAGGGTTTGGACGGGTCTGAAGAGGAAACCAAAGCTGGGCGGCTAGGGCATTTTTCTTTGCTTCTTCAGGTCATCACATCTCAGGTTTTATCTTCCTTTATTTTCTTTTGTAATTAATCTTCTGTAATATAGTAACCTTAATGTTAAACCATCTTGGCCTTAGAATCTTTAATTTCTTTAAACTTATGCAAAATGGTCTTTACCAGCACCTCTTTTAGAGTTCTGTTTGAGCAATTATTTGACAATAGAATTTCTTGGCTTACAATAGCAAATAATCTGCAGGAGTAAGGACTAAATCTGAGACTTAGCTTTGCTAGGTTGCACATTCACAGCTGAAACATGATGCATTATAAAATGTGGAAATGGGGTGCTATGGACTGCTGAGCTCTAGAGTGGGTTTTCTTTTATTTTTAGCAAAATCTTAGGTTGATGTTCCCTTCCTTAGCCTGGCATCTTGTGTAGTCACTGAAGAATTGACACTAAATTTTTTGCTCTCTCATTGCTCATACCCTTGCCTGGCATGTTGTTTCTTTCACCCGTTTTCAAGAGTTAAAATAAAATAGAAGTAAATTCTTACACCTGCAAGAACATAACTCTATAAAATGTTTATGGCAGCACTAGTACAATAGATCAATGAGATTCTTTTTTATTCTTTTGGCTGCTAAGATAGGAAAATGCAGACTAAACAATTAAGCCATAGTTTTACATTTATATACATTTACAAGGTTGCCTTATAACTAATACAAAAATTAAGCATAACAGAGAAAGGATAAATTTAAGTTCTTATTATAATCCTTGTGGCTGAAGGTTTTGTTTTTTTTTTTTTAAATTGGGTGATGTTCAACTTCATGAGTTTTGTTGGAGTTGATGAAACTAGTAGGACAGCAAATGAGTTGATATGGATGGAGGGTAGAGTTTATAAATCTGATTTGAAAATATGAAGCAAAATAACATGCTAGTGTAGATTGGTTAAAGGAATAAATATGCCTTTACAAGTGTCTATATATGTCACATTTATATGTATAAGGAAGGGTAATTAATATCTTACTCTTAGGTAGATTTGGGGAAGGGAATAAATTATTTATGCTTACATAGATTTGTGTTCCATAAGTGGAAATAGCTGCTCACCTAATAACCCTACGTGCTGGTGTGATGACAATAAGCTTTGGGTCGGTTGTGGCAACTCTTTTGAGTAGGATTTAATAGATGCTCATTAAGTTCAGTCCACTGGGTGATTTAGACTCATAGGAATATGACATCTACCGTGGAACAATATTTAGTTCTAAACTACATTGAACAACTCAATAAATCACCCTTGAACAAAGCTTTCTATAGTTTTATTAAAAGGACTGTTTCCTTACCAACAATGCTGGTCAATTTGTGCAAATAAACAAAACATGTTAGATCTTGGCTCGAGGAAAAATATGCCCTATACCATTGTTCTATTGATTGACAAGGCAGTCTTTTCAATTAAATGAATATTCCAATGGCTTATGAGAATGCAGCCCTTACAAGTTTACATCTTAATTTTCTCCTTAAGGTTAGTAAGAAGTAGCTATAATGGGATGAGGAGTCACCTTACCCTCTATTGCAAGGAGTCTAAGAGTATGTATTGCTCGTAGAAAAATAACTAGTAATGCCATACATGGCTACAACTAAGACAGGAATCTTCCAAGCTTGAGTTGGGATCCTACTTTAAGTCCAATGCTAAGCCTGAGCTAAGGACTAGTACTTGCTTGAGATGGACGGTAGTCTAGGAGTAGTACTAGGCTTGAGATGGACAAAGGACTAGGAGCAGCATATGCTTGAGATGGACAATAGTCTAGGGGTGGTGCTAGCTCGAGATGGATGAGGTCTAGGGGTGACACTAAGCTCAGGATGGACAATAGTCTAGGGGCAGCACTAATCTCGAGATGGACAATAGTCTAGAAGCAATGCTGAGCTCGAGATGGTCATTAGTCTAGGAGCTTTCCACCAGTGATGGTTACCCTTGGTTGCTCAACTGATTAGATGGACCTTTGGAAGGTGGATTCCCAACCAGCTCAAGTAGATAAGACTGACTTCCTATGAATCCTTATAGTGGTTGAAATGGGATTATAAGCTTACCATAGTTGGGTGCGCCTTTGGAAGAGGGTCACTAGAAAGGCATTTTTGGCTCATAGCGTATAGGTTGGAATGACAACTCTTTCTCTCTCTCGTCACGGGCCACATAATCCGCTTGGAGGGGTGGATAGGGTTTGAATCCACATTGGTTGGGATCAGTTTGCACCCCCACTATGATCGAATCAAGCAGGGTCTTGAAGATAAAACCATACACCATCATGAAGGTATGTGCAATCTAGTTAGTAGCATCTTTTATCTAAGGCAGCAAGTTGTGCTAATGGATAATATGTAATTGACATGCTGATATACTGCTTAAGTTGATCTCCATTAAAATTTATATGTTCTAACTTCTTTGTATTCCTTTTTGCATGGTGATGAAAGAAAAAAAAATTGTGCAGAAATTTATCCTCTTAGTTGGGGCAGTTTTTACATTGGTACCAAAGCTTAGAATTTGACACTAGGGCCTAGGTGCTCTCTCTTTCTTTCATTGTACTAATATGACTATTTGGTAATGATAGTCATGGGTCGAGGGAAGCAAGGAAAGGGGCAGAAAAAGGCCTCAAGGAAACATCCCCAACGAAATAATCCAGAAGGATCCAAGACCACTATCATCACATAGCCAAAAACTGAAATTGAAACCAAAATCATGTTTGACATAGAGCCATTGGCAGAGACTATTAAGCGACTTAAAATCCAGAAGGGAAAGCAAATGGCCAAACTAGATGAAATTCGTGAACTGCCCATGGGATGCCCTCAACCAAAGCCAAAAACCAAACCCTCCGCTAGTAGGGACTTCCCTTTTGGTTGTGGATGCAATGCTCCAATCCTCTCTAAGGAAGTGATTGCAGAATACCACCGTGTTCATGCCAATATGTCTGTAACTATGGGGACCTCCGATGAGGAAGAACCCGAAGAGGAGGCACCTACTCTGTAACTGAAACTATGTAAAAGACAATGAACTAGTACTAAATAAACATCATCTCACTTTTTGTAAAAGTTTCCAACTATTAATGATATATATATATATAGACTTATATATTCTTAATTATCAAGGTGTTATAATGAATGAGAATGGAATATTTAAGGATGTGAATCTTAGGTTGAGTATGAATTTCTCCTTGATTCTAGGACAAGATTTATACAAAATAACAAAGACACTTAAATAACACTCTCCTTTCTTTCGTAGAACTAAAAAAATTCAATGAAGAGAACTTTGAGGAGGGGAACAAGTCCTAGCCTTGCTGAAATGCTACGTGCAAGTAGGGGTGCGTCATCTCCACCTCCTACCATACCTGAAGAGTTACAACCTGAATTAAATGCACTTCGTGCAAAAATAGCATCACAGGAGCAGCAAATCAAGGAACTAACGAGGCAAAAGGAGCAAGGCACTAACCACAACACTAGCCTAGGAACTAATCACAACACTGGCATTGGAACTGAAGAGTCAGATAGGGAGCACAATGGGAATACAAGTCAAGAACATGAGAGCAGCTCCAGAATTCCCACCTACAGTCACTATCGATCAGAGTCACAACGAGGAGTGGGAAAGGACCCATTGATTCGAGAATTGAAAAAAGTGCAAGCCCCTAAGTTTGATGGGACTGGAGGTGGGGATGCCGCTGAAGCATGGCTCATTGGAATGAACAAGTATTTTGGGTTGATAGAATTAAGTTCCAACACTAAGGCTAGGATTTCCATTTATCACCTAGAAGGAGAAGCCTCGCTTTGGTGGGAACATTTGGTGGAAATAAAAAATTATGATATCAATCAACTAACTTGGGACAAGTTCACCAAGCGGTTTCGCAAGGAGTACCTTTCTGCTCATCATAGAGACCAAAAGATGACCGAATTCCATTCACTGCGCCAAGGGGGAATGATGGTAGCTGAGTATAAGTCCAAATTCATGAGCTTACTCCGTCATGTGCCTTATATGAAGGAATAAGAGGATCGGGTGAACAAGTTTATCTTGGGATTGAATAAGAATATTTTGTATGCAACCAAGCTCACTCGACCTAAAAGTTTAAACTTGGCAGTGGAGGTGGCTTTGGTTGCTGAAGAAAAGCATAAGAGCAAGCAGGAACGCAAACAAAGGCCATATACCTCCAACCACTCCGATAATAAGCAAAGGGGTAATCAAGAAGCTAAATCTAAAGGAAAGGCTTCTCAACAGAATAAGAGGGGCCGAAATTTCAGGGAGAATCATGGGTCAGAAGGTCAAAAGGATAAAGGAGACAAAAGGAAAAAACCATTTAGGCATGAGGCACAAGGTAATTCCAAGAGAGGCAAGGAAGACCGAAAAGGACCAATGAGTGGATGTTGGACATGCGGAGGTGATCATTATATGAGCGAGTGTCCCAAGAATCCAAACAAAACCACCAAACCCACTGCCCGAATTTATGCAGCCGTGGATAATCGTCAAGCGGATCAGCAAGCTCCATTGATAGAACTTCAAGGTACACTTTTCAGCCAACCCATTTCTATTTTGGCAGATTTAGGAGCCACAGATAGTTTTATTTCCTCCCATGCTATTCAAAAATGTGAAATTAATCATAAGAGTCTTAGTAGAGAGGAGATGGAGGTTGAGTTTGGGTCGGGTAAGACACAAAAGATCAAATCTTGCCTGCGAGGAGCTGAGATTGACCTAGGGATTATAAGGACCAAGGTGGATCTATGGGTCACTCCGTTAGGATCTTATGATTTAATCCTTGGGATGGATTGGTTCCAAAAGCACCAGGCCAAGTTGGATTGCTACAACAAAAAGATCGAATGTCTAGATGACCAAGGGAGGTCAGTGGTTCTTCAAGGGATTAGGAGACCTATGGTGGTAAGAATGATCTCTGCCATGCAAGTAAAAAGGGCAGTGAGAAAGGGGAGTAAAATCTATCTAGTAAAGGTAGAAGAGGGTAATGATGATCCCACATCTAGCATTGAAGACCACCCAATTCTCCAAGAGTACCGTGATGTCTTTCCTGAAGAATTGCCAGGATTACCTCCTAAGCGACGGATGGACTTCACAATAGATCTAGTTCCAGGGGCCGAGCCTATCTCAAAAGCCCCCTATAGAATGAACACTGCTGAATTACAAGAGCTTAAAATGCAGTTGCAAGATCTAATGGAGAAAGGCTTGATACGACCTAGTGTGTCTCCTTGGGGAGCTCCAGTGTTGTTCATTAAGAAGAAGGATGGAACACTGAGGTTGTGCATCGATTACCGGATGTTGAACAAGGTAACCATTCGAAATAGATATCCCTTACCCAAAATTGATGACTTGTTTGATCAAATGAAGGGAGCTGCAATATTCTCTAAGATAGATTTAAGGTCAGGTTACCACCAGTTAAGAATCAGGGAAGAAGATATTCCAAAGACAGCCTTCAGAACAAGATACAGCCATTACGAATTTTTGGTGGTGCCTTTTGGCCTAACCAATGCCCCCTCAGCTTTCATGAGCCTCATGAACCATGTTTTCCATGACTACTTGGACAAATTTGTGCTAGTGTTTCTGGATGACATTTTAATCTACTCTAAAAATTTGCAAGAGCATGAGGAGCATTTAAGAATAGTCTTGCAAAGGTTGAGAGATCATAAATTATATGGGAAATTTTCCAAATGTTCTTTCTTTCAGCCTAAAGTGCACTATCTGGGACATATTATAACGGCCCAAGGAATTGCAGTAGATCCAGCCAAGGTGCAAGCAATTGTAGAATGGCCTATTCCTAAAAATGTGACCGAAGTAAGAAGCTTCATGGGTTTGGCAGGGTACTATCGACGGTTTGTAGAGAACTTCTCCAAGATAGCTAACCCCATAACCTCCCTTCAACAAAAAGGGAAGAAGTTTGAATGGACAGAAAAATGTGACATTGCATTCCAAAAGTTGAAGGAAGCACTTACTACTACACCAATTTTGCAAGTGCCTGATCTGGAAAAGAATTTGTAGTTTGGACGGATGCTTCATTGGATGGGATAGGTGGAGTGCTAATGCAAAATGGGTGAGTGATTGCCTTCAAGTCCAGGAAATTGAAGGATCATGAACTCAATTATCCCACCCATGACCTAGAGCTGGCGGCAATCGTGCATGCCTTAAAGGTATGGAAACATTACTTGGTAGGAAGACCCTTCAAGCTGAACACTGATCATAAGGGACTTCAATATCTGTTCACCCAACCAGATTTGAATGCACGTCAAAGAAGGTGGTTAGAATTTTTAAGCAACTATGAGATAGATATCTCATATGTTAAAGGAAAAGAAAACCGTGTTGCAGATGCCTTAAGTCGAAGGGCTAAACTAGCTGCAATCTCACAGTTGAAGATTGAATTGCCAGAAAAGATCAAGCAAATGTAGAAACTAGATCCCTTTTTCCAACAAATGAGGGTAAAAATACAACGTGGGATTAATCCAGCTGAGTACCATGTGGGAAATGATGGAATTCTCTGTTATTTGAACCAAATTTATGTGCTAAAAGAGGGTGGTTTGAGAACGAAAATTCTTGCAGAAGGCCAAAAGGTGCCTTATCAAGCACATCCTGGGGTGACTAAGATGTATGCAGACCTAAAAACTCATTACTTTTGGCCAGGAATGAAAAAGGAAATAGCTTGCTATGTCGCCAAATGTCTTGAATGTCAACAAGTTAAGGTGGAGCACTGTCATCCCGCAAGAACACTGTATCCTCATGATATACCATAGCATAAGTGGTCGGTAATCTCCATGGATTTTGTGACAGGATTGCTTAAAACTCGACATCAACATGACAGTATTTTAGTAGTGGTCAATAAACTAACCAAGGTAGCACACTTCATACCAGGCAATGTGAAGGATAATGCCCCACTTTTGGCTAAAAGATTTATAAAGGAAATCATTAGGCTACATGGGATGCCTGAGGTAATCATTTTAGATAGGGATAAGTTGTTTACTTCCAGGTTTTGGACCTCTCTTATGACCACATTAGGAACCAAACTCAATTTTAGTACAACTTACCACCCTGAAACTGACAGCCAAACTGAAAGAGTTAACCAAGTTATGGAGGACATGCTTAGAATGTATGCCATGGATCAGCCCACTAAGTGGGAAGAGTATCTACCACTGGTAGAATTTGCATATAACAATTCATACCATTCTTCCATCCAAATGGCACCATTTGAAGCATTGTATGGTACAAAGAGTAGAACGCCTATAGGTTGGGACAGTTTAGAAAATCGAGTAACTATAGGGCCGGAACTTCTTCAGGAATATGACACTCAAGTGAAAGTTATAAGAGAAAGATTGAAAGAGGCTTTAGATCGTCAAAAGAGTTATGTTGATACCAAGTGAACACCAAGGGAATTTTTAGTAGGAGACAAGGTGTTCCTATGTGTCAAGCCGCACAAAAGCTCAATAAAGTTTGGCAAGGTTGCTAAATTAGCTCCGCGACTCATAGGGCCTTTTGAGATACTTGAGAAAATCAGTCATGTAGCTTATCGACTAGCTCTTCCGCCATCTCTCTCTCACATACACAATGTATTCCATGTATCCATGCTTAAGAAATATGTTGCTGACCCCTCACATGTAACTGATTGGCAGGCACTACAAGTAGAAGACACTGGAGATATCCACCTCGAACCACTCACAATCATAGATAGGCCAATCTACAATTGCACAACAGAACTATCCAACAAGTTAAGGTCCTATGGGACCAATATGGGGAACAAGGAGCTACTTGGGAAGATGAAAATGTAATGAAACTAGAATATCCATACCTGTTTAATTAACCAGAGCTAGCTTAATCCTAAGGGGGGGAGTATGTCATAACCCCTCGATACTTTGTTAATCATTTTGCATGACCCCTAGCCCCGATGTAATTTGGACTAGGGGTGGATCTTCAAACTTTCATAGGTGAACATATATAAGTATGTGTGTGTGCCTGAGTGTGTGCGTTAAAATTAGGAACCTTGATGTTATTATTATTATGCGTGCTTATTAATCTTAATATGCTATTTTAATTTAGTGCATTAAATGTTGGATTAAAATGGACTGATGATTTGGTTGTTGTATTTGTGTGAGACTGGTCGTTGGATGCAGGTACTAGGGGTGCAAAGTGAGGAGGATTATGTGGTTCATTGGCTGAGAGATAGAGAATTGGTATGTTATTCTAGTATTGACCTTGTCTGTAGATTCCAGTAGCCTGAGGTTCATTCAACCTAGGATTTTTATATCTATTTTGCTAGAGTTACTTGAGCCGGCTAGGTAGAGCCAATAGGAACACTTAAATGTTTCAATTAATTGACAGTGCTCAATTTGGTAGACTTAATTAAGGTCGATGAGTGAAGGGGGTAAATTAAAATAATAAATATTTAAAAGTGAATAAATAAACTTTAAGTGATAAAAGCAAATAATAAAATTTTAAATTATATAATTGATAGTTACTTTATTAAAATAACAATTTAAAGACAAGGAATAAATAAACACTCACCATGAATATTACATAAAAGAAAATAGATGGGCGTTGAAAAAAAAATGAGAAGAAGATATAAAAAAATAAATAAATATACCATAAAATGAAATGTCCTTCACTAAAATTGACATTTACAAGGAGGCGTATAAACCAAGATTCTCATTGAATTAAAAGAATAAAATAAAGCTTACCATCGAGCAAATATGGAAAGGAAAAGAGGACGTAGGAAAATGAAGGAGAAGCTTTCATGGGAGAAGAAGGCGGCTCAGACAGCACCAGAGGCATAAATCTCGACCAAGGAGGAAGAAGCTTGGAGAGGAGGAGGACAACAAAAGCACTAAGACCTGGGAACCCTTGCAGTAGCCGTCAATGGCAGGAAAGAACTTTGACCAGCTTGCCATGGAGAAACTCGCCCCTCTCTTCTTAAATCAACTGGCAGAGGTCTCATTTGGAGAGGAAAACTGGTGGGAAGATAAAAGAAAGAAAAAGAGTGTGTTGTTGAAGGGTTTGGAAGGGTCTGAAGAGGAAACCAAAGCTGGGTGGCTAGGGAATTCTTCTTTTCTTCTTCAGGTCATCACATCTCAGGTTTTATCTTCCTTTATTTTCTTTTGTAATTAATCTTCTGTAATATAGTAACCTTAATGTTAAACCATCTTGGCCTTAGAATCTTTAATTTCTTTAAACTTCTAGAAATGGTCTTTACCAGCACCTCTTTTAGAGTTCTGTTTGAGCAATTATTTGACAATAGAATTTCTTGGTTTACAATAGCAAATAATCTGCAGGAGTAAGGACTAAATCTGAGACTTAGCTTTGCTAGGTTGCACATTCATAGCTGAAACGTAATGCATTATAAAATGTGGAAATGGG
This sequence comes from Sequoia sempervirens, assembly GCA_007258455.2. Taxonomy (NCBI): domain Eukaryota; kingdom Viridiplantae; phylum Streptophyta; class Pinopsida; order Cupressales; family Cupressaceae; genus Sequoia; species Sequoia sempervirens. The sequence goes on from VDFB02034617.1 coordinate 224,623, forward strand.
GTGCTATGGACTGCTGAGCTCTAGAGTGGGTTTTCCTTTTTTTTTAGCAAAATCTTAGGCTGATGTTCCCTTCCTTAGCCTGGCATCTTGTGTAGTCACTGAAGAATTGACACTAAATTTTCTGCTCTCTCATTGCTCATACCCTTGCCTGGCATGTTGTTTCTTTCACCCGTTTTCAAGAGTTAAATAAAATAGAAGTAAATTCTTACACCTGCAAGAACATAACTCTATAAAATGTTTATGGCAGCACTAGTACAATAGATCAATGAGATTCTTTTTTATTCTTTTGGCTGCTGAGATAGGAAAATGCAGACTAAACAATTAAGCCATAGTTTTACATTTATATACATTTACAAGGTTTCCTTATAACTAATACAAAAATTAAGCATAACAGAGAAAGGATAAATTTAAGTTCTTATTATAATCCTTGTGGCTGAAGGTTTTTTTTTTTTTAAATAAATTGGGTGATGTTCAACTTCGTGAGTTTTGTTGGAGTTGATGAAACTAGTAGGACAGCAAATGAGTTGATATGGATGGAGGGTAGAGTTTATAAATCTGATTTGAAAACATGAAGCAAAATAACATGCTAGTGTAGATTGGATAAAGGAAGAAATATGCCTTTACAAGTGTCTATATATGTCACATTTATATGTATAAGGAAGGGTAATTAATATCTTGCTCTTAGGTGGATTTGGGGAAGGGAATCAATTATTTATGCTTACTTAGATTTCTGTCACATAAGTGGAAATAGCTTCTCACCTAATAACCCTAGGTGCTAGTGTGATGACAATAAGCTTTGGGTCGGTTGTGGCAACTCTTTTGAGTAGGATTTAATAGATGCTAATTAAGTTTAGTCCACTGGGTGGTTTAGACTCATAGGAATATGACATCTATCATGGAACAATATTTAGTTCTAAACTACATTGAACAACTCAATAAATCACCCTCGAACAAAGCTTTCTATAGTTTTATTAAAAGGATTGTTTGCTTACCAACAATGCTGGTCAATTTGTGCAAATAAACAAAACATGCTAGATCTTGGCTCGAGGAAAAATCTGCCCTATACCAGTGTTCTATTGATTGACAAGGCAGTCTTTTCAATTAAATGAATATTCCAATGGCTTATGAGAATGCAGCCCTTACAAGTTTACATCTTAATTTTCTCCTTAAGGTTAGTAAGAAGTAGCTATAATGGGATGAGGAGTCACCTTACCCTCTATTGCAAGGAGTCTAAGAGTATGTATTGCTCATAGAAAAATAACTAGTAATGCCATACATGGCTGCAACTAAGACAGGAATCTACCAAGCTTGAGTTGGGATCCTACTTCAAGTCCAACGCTAAGCCTGAGCTAAGGACTAGTACTTGCTTGAGATGGACGGTAGTCTAGGAGTAGTACTAGGCTTGAGATGGACAAAGGACTAGGAGCAGCATATGCTTGAGATGGACAATAGTCTAGGGGCGGTGCTAGCTCGAGATGGACGGGGTCTAGGGGCGACACTAAGCTCAGGATGGACAATAGTCTAGGGGCAGCACTAAGCTCGAGATGGACAATAGTCTAGAAGCAATGCTGAGCTCGAGATGGTCATTAGTCTAGGAGCTTTCCACCAGTGATGGTTACCCTTGGTTGCTCAACTGATTAGATGGACCATTGGAAGGTGGATTCCCAACCAGCTCAAGTAGATAAGACTGACTTCCTATGAATCCTTATAGTGGTTGAAATGGGATTATAAGCTTACCATAGTTGGGTGCGCCTTTGGAAGAGGGTCACTAGAAAGGCATTTTTGGCTCATAGCGTATAGGTTGGAATGACAACTCTTTCTCTCTCTCGTCACGGGCCACATAATCCTCTTGGAGGGGTGGATAGGGTTTCAATCCAAATTGGTTGGGATTAGTTTGCACCCCCACTATGATTGAATCAAGCAGGGTCTTGAAGATAGAACCATACACCATCATGAAGGTATGTGCAATCTAGTTAGTAGCATCTTTTATCTAAGGCAGCAAGTTGTGCTAATGGATAATATGTAATTGACATGCTGATATACTGCTTAAGTTGATCTCCATTAACATTTATATGTTCTAAATTCTTTGTATTCCTTTTTGCATGATGATGAAAGAAAAAAAAAATGTGCAGAAATTTCTCCTCTTCATTGGGGCAGTTTTTACAGTATGTGAATGGAGCGCAAAACACATCTTCTATCTAAGTTGAAGATCATGAAAGATATTTCTGAGGAATGTACACTGGATCCATAGATTCCTCAATGAACTTTGTGAAAGGACACCCAATACACCTTAGTGCAAACTTGATAGACAGCTTTGGGATCACATCTTCAAGGTATTTTAGAGTATTTTTTATACATCCTATGGAGACCAACTACTTGGCTAACTTTTGATTTATATAAGGTCACTTGACCTTTTTGGTTTGTTATTAGAATTATATATTTACCCTTCACATGTATAGTGACTCTAAAAGGTGGTAAGAAAAAATATTAGAGGACTGGTTTTCAAAATTCATTAACTCAGGTCCTTATCTACAATTGGTTAGAATGTACTTTGTGTCAATATATATTGGGTCCTCAATAATAGATGCTTTCTCTCCTTTCTTGGGTCTAAAGGGGAAGTACATCTATCTAAATTCCATCATATTATATTGAGATTATTTACTTTGGAATATAAAATTAAGTTTTCTATAATGCATACCTCATAATATATTGAAATTGGACAAATATACAATCCAACACAATGCAATCCAATTTGCAAGGCAAGATGCAAACCCAGTGTTACCTTAAAAGGGGCACACTGCTAGATTAAACATATAAGAAACCTCAAAAAAAATGAAAAGGAAAGTTGAAAAGCATGGATAGAGAAAACACTTGAAAATAGTATACAACAATTATTCAAAAACAAAATAATGAATATAATAACTTTAATTTTTTTATTACATGTTCATATTACAAAAAAATTCAAGCTGAACAGAGAAACACACCTGGAGTTGGAAAAAAACATGAAGAGCTCTCTAGATTTATTGTCCTTGATTAACTCTCTTTCGTAGATCCATATGTTCAAACCTTCATGCAAGAGTGTGTAAGGCTTTTAGACTAAAAACTTGAATTCACAAATGATCAACCCAAAAAATCATTGGTTAACCTTCTATACCTAATTCAAACAAAATTCAGTAAACAAAAAAATCCACCTGAAATTGAAGTTTGATATAAGAGATATCTATATTTATTGAAAATGTTTGGCCCTCTTCTACTGGCACTAAATCAAAAGCTGCACTCAAAAGGTGTTCCAGAAATGTAGATTAAAATTGTCAATGAAAAAGCGAGTAACTGAAAAATTCATTACTTAATAATGCACATTGTAAATAAAATTCAAAATAGACAGAAAACCCAACCTGAAAGTAGAGACTTATATGAAGAGTTTTTTTGTTCTCTATTAGCTCTGTCATGCACTCTTCTACCGACCATCTGTCAAAAATAGACAGACCAAAAAATCATTGGTTAGCAATCCATACTCCAAGCCAATATGAAGAATTCTCTAAATCTATTAACCATGTTCTACCCTCCTCTGCAGACTTATAAGTTTGAATCAGCATCAGCTAGTGGTTATTGAAATTAGACTAGCATGATACAAATTTGGAAAATTTGTTCAAACTCTTTGATTAATAATTCATATTGCAAACAAAATTCAAAATGTCAAAATAAAACCCCATTTGAAATTGAAGCTAATATGAAGAACCGTTCATTTATGTTGGCCTTGTCTTGCCCTCTTCTGCAAACGCATACATTCAAACCTACACCCATGAATGCTAAAAAAACTAAAACTAAAATGAAAAAATTAACAAACCAAAAATAAATTGGTTAATGATCCATGCTGAAAACGAAATATAAACTACAGAGAAGAAATCCACAAGAACTGAAACTTAATATAAATAAATCCTAAGAATAGGATTTGTGCTTTCAAAACTACATGCAAGAATAATTAAGAAAAAAATTGGACTAAGAATTTCATTGCAAAAATGGTTAATAATCATTCTTGAAAACAAATTTCAAAATGCACAGAAAACCTAGCTGGAGTTGAATCCTATATGAATGAATTCTTCATATTTGTTGGCGTTATCCTACCCATTTCTCTCATGTGAAGACTGCTTAACCAAATTAGACTGAAAAAAATTGGTACACAAATAAGCAACTCAAAAATTCACTGGTTAATCATCTTTAAACAATTAAACTAAACAAATGTCTCTGCACCAGAAATTTCCATGCACCCAGTGAAAAATTGCACAATGACTGGCATGAGACTACAGAGAAAAGGAAAAATGCACAACTGTTTTAACACATACCAATTGCAAGCATTTCCATGCATAAGTGTTTTAACAAATACAGTATGATCAATTGCAGCTTGTATTTCAAAATCACCCAAGAAAAATTGCCCAATGACCGGTCTTGACTGGCCTGAATGCATTCTGGCGGTTAATCTGTTTAAATAAACTTGTACAGTCGACCAAGTTACCGTTAATGTTCAATAAAATAAAAAATGCATAAAATAGTGAAAGGAAAGATGACAAAGTAAAGCCTAAAAAGGTCCTCTACCAAACATGACATATATGCAATGTGAGTATGTGTTTCAAACTTCATAGAATGAATATGCCTCCTACCTGTGGAAGCCTTGAGCACATTATAGTACACCAAGTCAAAGCAAGACTTGAGGGGCAACTTAAAGGTACGAGTCACCATCATAAAAAAATTATAGATAGGAGGATGTCAGGTGGAAGATAGCATGAAAAATAAAGAATATAGAAAGGAAAATCCTACATGCCATAGAATGTCATTCAAGTGGGGTTGGGTGTAACATTTTGAAGGGATAGAGAGCTATGAAAACAAAGATTGATAAGAGGAGAAAAGGGTTAGGTGTTGGAATTATTTCATTCACTTGTTTCCCTTCCTTCTCTACAAGTTTTTGGCCATGGAGTTCACTATTTAAATGTCATTTTTGGTTTGTTGCAATGTTTTGGGGGAGAGTGGAGTGGGACCCAAACTATGCCAAGAAAACAAAATTCATATTGGATGAAAGATGAAAAACCAAAGCTTAGAAAAAGGAAAGTGAAATTTAGATTAAGTAGAAACCATAGATATGAGTAGCAAAGATATATGTGATGCATTGGAACATCAAGGAGAATCTTAGAAAGAAGAAAGTGATTTTTAGATTAAGTAGAAATCATGGATATGAGCAATAGAGATAGCATGTGATAAGATTGAGTCATTAAAGAGCTTAGAAAAAGAGTGGTTTTTAGATTAAGCAAAAATCATGGATATGAATAGAAGAGATAGCATGTGATACCATTGTGTCAACTTAATCTAATAAAATCTAATGTACATGAATGCCTCCCAAAGATCTTGCTTAGATATGGGTCTTTGTTTCCTTCAATTTTGGGAAAGAGACCTTGAAAGATAATGACTTGGCCTTTGCAAATAAAATCATGCTTATTATTGCTTGTTGTGTTGCATATGATCCATCAAATATTATACGGAGCCCAATTATTTTTGTTAAAAAAGTATTACAAACATGCATTATGTAGTTATTCAATGCCTAATTTAGAAATGTATTCAACATCATTCTAGATTTTAGTGCTGACTTACTAAATATCTTCAATATATTTTTTATAGTTAAGTATATACTTCCTTCACAATTGCTTTCCTATAATAGTATTAAATTATGAACTCTTCACTCCCATAGCTAAAAATAACTAGTCTAAGTTTGTTTATGCTTATATGTATGCATCTTATTGGATTAGCCTAGACTAGGCTTACGGGAGTTTAAAAGTGATGTTATTGATTAATACCCAAAATATACACCTTCCTCTCCAATTGTTTTCACCCCCCTAACCTTTGAGTTGACCCTTCATTAATATTTCCTTGACATCCTTTCAACTAGCAATCAAAGATCATGGGTAGTGGTGGTGAAAGTATACAAATTCAAATGGAATTTTTATGTTTGTGTTCAATTTTCTTTCCTTCTTGGCTATATGAAAGAATGATAAATGACTATTTATATTCATTTGATGAGTTTTTCTTCTAATTTTGTGTTTTTTAGTTTTATAACATTCACAAAAATTGTACTCAAGCAAGGATTGTTTGCAAGTTGCTAAGCTTAATATTGGATATGGTGTTATATGACATGCATGATATTAATTTGTGTTATCACCACACACTACAGATTGATAATACTTCTACCCTCTATAGATTTCATAGTATTAAAGAAATAGACTTGTATGAAGTCCTTTGAAAGTAGCTGCTTAAAAATCTTCAATGAACAAGGAATACACATTATCATTTTTGATATGGTACCTTGATCATTTTCCTAACCTTTTAATTTATGCATTAATTACCATCATTCTTAGGAAAATCATTGCAAAACAACCAATTCATCACTATACAAATAAATACACATATTCATCAATTCAAGGACACCACATCATACACCGCCACATATTGGAATTTCTTTAGATTCAACAAAATATTCAAAGAAGAGATTGCATCTCATATGAAAAGGGTCCATGAGTATGCCAATTATATTGTCTTCCTAGTAGACAAATATTATATATTGATGGAGATGATAGAACCTAGGATTTCATGGATCCCTATATTGCCCAATGAGACAAGCAATGACCTAGTAGAGCTATATATAACAACCTTACTAAAGAAACCAAAGTATGTAAATGTAAAAATTTTAGTACATATAAAGAATTTAAAGATAAACAAATTAATAAGAATTCAAGATAACATCTAGAGAAAATAGAGAAAAATTACATAAAAATGGGGCATTTCATAGTACAAAATGCCACAAGAAATTAATTCTATACCCGACATGTGGAGATCAAAGAGATTCAATGCGGAGTCTTTGGGATCACAAGAAACATCATAACAAAGCACATTAGCACAAAAAACATCTTTAAATCTTCCATCATAAGAACAAAAAATAGAACCATCACTTAAAGAGGCATTATAATATTAATACAATTAAGATTAGACAAGAAATATTCAGGACAATTTAGCAAAAGGTCTAAAGGAATATAATCAAAATGTCAATAATAGAACCTAAGCGAGAGGAACAAGAAATAAAATAGCCATAGAAAAGAAGAATGAAAAGGAAAAGAAAAAAATCATCAATAGAAATATAATCAATAGAAGAAAATGAAGAAAAGGAGGACATCGTGAATGAAGACCTCCTAAAAAGTGCATTGAACAATAAATGGATGCTAAAGAAAACTACAAAATTATACACCTAGGTGAGATTAAAAAACCAACTAAAAAAGCAATAATTAGGCTGATACCTTAGAAAATATCTATATTTTTTTAATATCATCTTTCCTCCACCATAAGAAAGAAAATAGAAAAAGTGATAAATATAAAGGAAAAAATAATGAATGAAGCCATAGAATGGATTAATCAAACTCTAATAAATCACCAAAATAAAAAAGCTCATAGAATGGCAAGATAAAAAATTAAGATAAAAAGAGATTAGGACACACTAATGAGCCTCATTGAAGAGGATAAAAATCAAATAGAACAGGATACTATTGAAGTCAAAAAGGAGGCTTGTGTGACACTTAAGGAAGAAAGGGAAAAATTGCAAGAGGAAGAAAATAGAGATTCTAGTGACCCTTATGATGGGAAAGAACAACAAGAAAATCCACAAAAACAATCATCACCATACAAGGCTGCAAAATATTCTACCTCCACATCTCCCATGCAAAACATAAATGATTTTCCTGAGCAACAATATAAAATCTAGCCCATCGTGATTCCCAAGCTACTCCAAATGCCATTAATTAGTACAGGTAAATCTCTCCAAGTATATCACCACTTCGAAATTTTCAAATTGGGGATTATTCCATACACAATTGGAGACTATATTAACCCTTTGTAGAACACAATCAATGACATCAATATATTGTACCAATTTTGTCTATAATGAATTAGATTAACAAAAGGACTAAATATTCAAATGGACTTACTGGAGATACAAATATAACAAGTGGCCAATACTTATGATCTAGAGCAGTCTAGAGGTGTTGGCACAAGCAGGGATGGAAAATATTGAAAAATTAAACTTTTCAGTATTTTCTACATTTTAATAAATGATATTTTTGGAGGTTTTCAGTGTAGAATTTGGGACTGAAATTGTCATTGGTCCCTTAAATTGAATATCCAAAGAAATTTGCTTTAAAATACTAAAATTAGATCCCTTCAAGACCTTTCTAATGAGGTAGAGAAGTTTAGATTAAATGATCACCGAGGTAGGAGTTATGATCACCGAGCTAGGAGTTGTGATCCTGTCGAGTTAGTGAAAATATAAATGTTTTTTGAAGATTTTTTTTTTATTGTTCCATCTGTTCATTATCAAATTCCAAACAATGTGGTGACTATTGGATTTTTTCTCAAAATGTACAAACTACATTTTGAAAGTGAATAACTCAGTTTTTTAGAGTTTCATACATCTCTTTTCAAATTTGTTGTTCTATTATAAAGATTCTGAAATACTATAGGTTGCACGCTAGGTATTATCGCTGGATTCATAATTCAGACCAGCTTATAATGCAATATAAAATGTGGAAAGGAAAAAAACAGAAAAAATATATATACATTCAACTACAACAGCTATAAGATCAAAGAGAGGTAATCAAAGAAAAAATCAAACAAATTTGAAAGGTAGTTAACTTAAAACTTGCTCATATCACTAGATTACTCAATGATTGAAAAAAATAGCTCAACAAATCTAGATCCCAACCACTATAACATAAATAGAAAATATCCTTAGATTAACAATCAAACTAAAAAAAACCAATGAGACATAACATTTTCGCAGCTCAAGGAAACCTACAAAAGCATTCTATTATTATTTCTGTTTTCTATTATAAATATGTATGTTAGCTTGAAATCTAAATGTATCATTTCTTTTTAAATGAGCAAATGTGGCAATTAGCCTTGGGATGGAAATAGGTTATCTTTGCTTGCAATTAAAAGAAAGTGTACTTTATTCTGTAGCAAGTCTCATTAATCAGTCTATAAAAACAAAAAAAAGGGCATACGCATTGATGTCTAGAAAATAAAATAAATGAAAACTTGAGGGGAGTTAAGCATAGTGTTTTATTTTGGATCAAATTTGTACCTTGTTTAAAATGATAATCTAATATCCTGTTTTCAAAATCCAAATGTGTATTTACTTCAGAAATTGACATTTTAATTTGGTTTGAAGTGGAAAATAAGTAAAAAGAAGAGTAAGATGATACAGAAAATGAAGTGGTGGAAATATTAGAAAATTCTCAATAATAAATGTGCATTACATTGATCTGATGTCATAATAGGGGAGAGGATCTAGTAGTTGAGCATGTTTCGATAGTTGTAATAGTAGTTATTTATATAATGTCCAATAGTTGTGATAGTAGTTGTTTATATAATTCCAATAGTTGTGACTTGACTACCCATAATTAAATAAAATATATTCCTTTGATCTAAAAAGCAACCAATCATGTGATGCCACATCAGCGCTCAACTACCCATGATGTGAATGCACAAGTATTGGTCTCACTTTTTATTTGGGCCTTCTTGGACACCTTGACAAAAAACATGCTGATGTGGCATCATATTTGATGATGTGGCCCTGAAACGAAAGTTATAAGTAGGGGACTTGCCTAATAAACTACTGTAAAAATTTGGGAGTGATTTGAAATTTACACATAGAAACGCGAAGTTAGGATGCACAACTACTGAATCCTCTCCCCTAGGTGCTATCTGCTCAAGCTGATCATCTATCCAATATCTCACCACCGCCTCATTACCTACCATTCTACTATCTGCACCGAATAGAGTTTCAGTCACAATAAACTTACAAAAAAAATAATCATAAGGCAATAACCTTAAAAGGCCAAATGTTATACTAAAAACAGTGCAACGTGTATTGATCTTAATGCATTACAGCAATGCAGATCTTTCTGTATTACAATATATTTTTAACATTTAGGAAAACACACCTTTTTCTGCATGTCTTAAGCTTGCACAAGGTGGTGACACTAAGTATGCATGAAGACCATCAACGTGTCAAAGCACATTGCCACGGATGAGATTCAACAATATCTGATTCACACAATGGACCAAACCCACAGAAAATTCAGGCCCATAAAAATCAATCTTACTTACTTCAAAGGTGGTAAGACCCAATTCATGGCAAAACAGTTTGGAAACTCTGAAACAATGAAGTTAGTTTCTGTATTACCAACTCTGTTCTTCTTCATCTTCCTTATTGCAACGATTAGAGTTGTGGAGTCCAGTGAACAAAGTCCCTTTGTTTATAGGAATTTTAGTTTTAGTGAAGTAGCCAGGACTGATGCTGGTGTGATTAAGTCACTTAGAATTACAAATGGGTTGCATGAAAGATATGGCAGAGGCCCTATTGATTTGAGTTTTATAACCATGGAGCTCAGTTCCTTGCTGCTTCCTCTGTTCCTGAATAGAGACTATGTTCTCTATGTTCACACAGGTGAGATTTTATTAAATTTAGAGAAATAGCCGGTGGGCAAAGTCTAATTTATTTGGAACAATTGGGGTGGTCTAAAAGAATGTAGTTGGCTGAATATTTCATTGTCAATGCAGGAAAAGCAAGGATTGGATTGGTTTGGAAAAATCAATTGTTTGAAAGAGATCTAAAAGTTGGAGATATATATAGGATTCCTGCTGGGCGTGTCTTCTATGTGTTTAATATAGGGGATGTTGAGAGGCTTAGGCTCATTGGCATTATGGAGAGGGCTAAATCTGATGCTCATGTTATGGGAGGAGATGAATCTCAGGTTTGGATTTTAATTCATGTGCATAGTAATGCATGTTTCCTAGAAGGGTATGTTAAATATCTATATTGGTTGGTCTTTTTGGGTAATATGGCTAGCTTTGATTGTTTTGTTGTAGAACTAGAGCTTATTCAATAATCAAATGGTAGAGTGATTAGTAGTATTTAGGCAAAGAATCATTGAAAAGGTATACTGATTAGTAAGCCCGCCTAGATGGCGGAGTCGTGGGTTTGCTCCCATTGGTCACCATTGGTCTCGGGCTCTCGCAGTTGATGCGAGACCGATGGGCCTGTATGCAGGCTATGGCATCCACCATCCACTGTATGGGGCTGGCCTCAGCTAAGGTACCGAAGGTAAGGTATGAGTTAAGCTAGCCCGCTGTTCTCACGGTTGACCAGTTGACCAGTGGACCTGTATGCGGGCTATGCCTATGGCATCCACCATAGGGGGCTAGTCTCGCTTCAGGTACCCAAGGTATGAGTTAAGCTAGTTCACTGGGCTGAGTTGAAGGGACATGTATTAAAAAAAACGTTGTGAATGAATATTTTGGTTAAGCTCGCTCTTGGTGAGAATGAATATTAATTATTAAAATCTATGTTGTATTGTGGAAATGCATGGCAAGAAAGAAGTGGTGGGTCAATCTTAGGCTTATATAATGATTATAACTTGTAATGACTACTAAACACGAGGATAATTGTAGTTAGCATTTTTCATCATCAGAAGTTTGATTTTTGTGGGATTTTACTGGGTGAATTATTTAGTTCCTCCAAGATGACCATGTCTAGTAGTTAGACTAATATCAGTTTATATCCCAAAAATATTCGGTTCCTTTTCCACTTTTGGAGTGACTATGTTGTTTAGGATGATTCAGGTAATAATATTTATTGGCTAAGCCTATATAGCATATGTTGGTTAACTGCAGAATTTCTTGGCCGATCTTTTGAGTTTTGTAGTTTTTATAATGCCAAATATGCATAGGTTGTATGTTATTCATGACACATTTAAAAGATTTTCTTCTTTGATATAACAGATGATTTTTGTTGGAGGAGGGTATGCCAATCCTACTAGTATCCTCTCAGGATTTGATAAAGAAATTCTAAGATCAGCTTTCAAGGTAAGGTGTTCTTTCACTGTGCTTTTATTTTTAAAGAATTTCCTATAATGATTCAGTGAAGTACAGCATTATAATCGGCTTATATTACCGCCCCGGGAAGATCTCTTAGAATATAAATGCATATCTTATAGATGATTTCCATGTAGGTCTCTGCTGAGGAAATTGAAGAGTTGCTAAGCAGGCAGAATTATGGACCTATTGTTCATTCAGTGACTCCAAAACATAAAAGCTTGATCGAGGACAGGGGAAAGAGATACATACTAAGTACAAAAAATGCCTTAGGAGCAATGTTAGGAGGGCACAAAAAGAAGATGAAAGCAGTCAATATATTAAATAAGAAGCCAAGCTTTCATAACCAGTATGGATCGACCAAAGTTGTGGACAGGAAAGATTATTCCCCATTGAAATATTCTGATCTTAACATTTTCATGGTGAATTTAACCGAGGTACAGAACAAATTGTCTACAAGAACATTTGATTAATATCAAGTCTTACAAGTGTTGCTTAATTGTATGTGTTTCACCATATTTTTAATATTGCAGGGAACAATGCTCTCTCCTCATTGGAACCCTCGAGCTACTGAGATTGGGTTTGTTACTAGAGGAGGAGGGATGGTGCAAATAGTGTATCCAAATGGTAGCTCTGCAGAGAATATAAGGGTTAGTCAAGGAGATGTGTTTGTAGTGCCTCAGTTTTATCCAATGTCTCAGTTGTCATTTGGAAATGAATCATTTGAATTTTTGGGGTTCAGTACTTGTTCCAGATACAACCGACCACAATTCCTCGCTGGAGCAAACTCTGTGTTGAATATATTGCATAAGGATACTGTAGCATTGGGATTTGGTGTTTCTAGTGATTATCTTGCTGAGATATTGGCTGCTCAGAGGAATGATGTCATATTTACATGTCCTTGTTGTGCTGAACGGTTGGAGGAAAGGAGGAAGAGAGACGAGGAAGAGAGGAGGAAGAGAGAAGAGGAAGAGAGGAAGAAGAAAGAGGAGGAAGAGAGGAGGAAGAGAGAGGAGGAGGAAGCGAGGAAGAGAGAGGAGGAAGAGAGGAAGAAGAAAGAGGAGGAGAGAGGAAGAAGAGAGAGGAGGAGGAAGAGAGGAAGAAGAAAGAGGAGGAAGAGAGGAGAAAGAGAGAGGAGGAGGAGGAGAGGAGAGAAGAGGAAGAGAGGGAGAAAAGAGAGGAAGAGAGGAGGGAGGAGGAAGAGAGGGAGAAAAGAGAGGAGGAAGAGAGGGAGAAAAGAGAGGAAGAGAGGAGTGAGGAGGAAGAGAGGGAGAAGAGTGAGGAGGAAGAGAGGGAGAAAAGAGAGGAAGAGGAGAGGAGGGAGGAGGAAGAGAAGAAGAAGAGAGAGGAGGAAGAGAGGAGAAGAAAGGAGAGGAGAGAGGAAGAAAGGGAGAAGAGAGAGGAGGAAGAGAGGGAGAAAAGAGGGGAAGAGGAGAGGAGGAAGGAGGAAGAGAAGAAGCAGAGAGAGGAGGAGAGGAGAGAGGAAGAGAGGAGGAAGCAAGAGGAGGAAGAGAGGAGAGAGGAGGAAGAGGAGGAAGAGAGGAAGAAAGAGGAGGAAGAGGAAGAAATAAGGGAAAAAGAAAAGAAAAAGAGAAAGGAGGCAGCTAGGAGGAGAGAGGAGGAAGAAGAGAAGGAAAGAGAAAGGACAGAGGGACAAGAGGAAGAGGAGGAAGAAAGAGAGAAGGGAAAGAAGGAAGAGAAGAGAGAGAAGCAAGAGAAGGAAAGAGAGAGGGGAGAGGCACAAGAGGAAGGGGAGGAAGAAAGAGAGAAGGGAGAGGAGGGAGAAAGGGAGAGGGAGAGGAGAGACAAGCAAGAGAGGGAAAGAGGAAAGGAAGTGGAGAGAGGGGGACCAGATACACAAGTTACAAGTATGCAATTAGATCTCAAGATGGTTCCAAAGAGATCACACCACAGTTTACACAGCTGATGTTATGTATTCAAAGATCTTTGGATGAGATCCGAAGAGAAGAAATCATAGTTCTCACGAGTTATCTATTTATCCACATTGCCCAAGTTTGACGAAGTGTCTATGACATCAAAGATGATGTTTCAATGTACTCCTTAAGCAATTTCATTCACGTCACTTGTATATCATGGTGTGAGTTTTATAAGCGAAGCCACATCAATCATATTTGACTTAGATTCTAGAATGTACAGTTTTTCTTTGGCTGTTATTTACTTGGCAGCTGTATCTTTTGCTTGTAATGGCAAGTATTGTTTTCTTGTAATGAAGTGCATATTTAAATCCAGTCTTTTGTCAATGCCCTTATGTGTTTAAAATAGTAAATAGAAAATTGGAAGAACCTAATTAGAATGCTTCCCTTGTTCCTTTATCTAACCTGAATCGATCAAGGTGTCCAATTTCCTTTAGATATCTTGAATTTAGTTAGAGCTCCATTTAATTCAGGAATATAGTGTTAAGGATCTTTGAAGGATTATCATATCGCATAAATGTAAACCTTTGAGAACTTATTTCATTCAGGCGTAGAACACGAGTAACATTATACAAAAATGAGCTACTTGCTGTATAATTTTAATGGAAACTAAAGAGCATTAATAGGACAATCAAGGAGGATTGTTATGTTAAACTCATCAAAATGACTTATGATTGAGAGCGTATTATTATTATTTTGGAAACTTTTGAAGAGGAAAAATAACTTCCCTTAGTGTTTAATTAGGCAATAGTCAATGTTAAATTGAATTCAGTCGCTTAACTTTGTGACTGAAGAAAATGTGTGCTCAAGTAATGAAGATAGTGGATCGCATACAAATACAAATTTGGAAATGATTTAGACAATCATCTACGTGGATTACATACAAATTTGGAAATGTTTTCAGATATTTGTGTATGTGGAAATTAAAATCCCAATATTTTGTTCACATACTTATATGGATAAGTGATAAATGATGAGTCAAACATGGACATATAAGTAATAAATGATGAGTCAAACATGGATTAGCGTTTGTTAGGATGGATATGGATTGTAACTAGATTATGGATTTGAATGGATTATGGATTGTAAATAGATCATGGATTTGAATTAAATAGATAAGTCAATTGGATTGGGATTGTATTCACATACACATAGGTATAAATGATAATTATAGAATTAGGTGTGCAAGTTCAATTATACATAAAAAAATTATCATATGTTATTATATAAATATATTAATACATTGCCTCAAATTAATTATAAAATAGAATGGTATAAATGATAATTATAGAATTAGGTGTGCAAGTTCAACTATACATTAAAAAAAAAATGTATCATATGTTATCATATAAATATATTTATCATATGTTATCATATAAATATATTTATCATATATTAATACATTGCCTCAAATTAATTATAAAATAGAATGGTTTTCCTTGACTTTGAGGTGCATTTGAATCTCTAGGTATGAATCATATCTCAAACATGCATAGACTAAATGTAACAAAGAAACAAAGTTAGTTCAGTTCATTCAAGATGACTAAATGTAACAAAGAAACAAAGTTAGTTTAGTTCATTCAAGATGAAAACTCACATGCTCTAAAAAAAAATTACAATACAAAGGGATAAAAGATTCCTCACAAGGTAGATTAAATATAGAAATAAGACTATGTCCCCATTTAATTATTTATCCCATTCATTGAACTATTTTTAGATACATTGTGTTTATTTCGATAGATAATAATATATTATTAATGAAATTCATTGTGAGATAATCATAATCATGTGCTAAATCAATAACAAATGATAAGCATATTAATGCATATAATCATCCAAGTATGTCATAAAAATTGTATTTGTGCGCATCATAGTAATGGATTAGAGATAGAATCAAAGATGGGATCATCCCTAGTATGGGCATAATAGTTGTGATACGGCCTTCAATGATAAAAAATACTTGTCAAAATGCAATAAATGGACCTATGGGATAAGTGCAGAAAGATGGGGGACCATTTTTTTGGTCCTATAAAAGACATAACATGAGCGTGCTATAATGGGTTCTTTATATATGGGAATTTATTTATATACATTTTTTTTAATACTTTTAAGTTATATTTGGGCATGTGCAGGATCATGGTATGCCAAAAAGTGGCAATGGAGAAAAAAATACGTGTTTCTACGACTCAAAAACGCGAAAATGCTGAGTTGACTTTTTGGGGCTCGGGTGACTACCGAGGTAGAGAAAAAACTTAGATTTAAGAATCGGATATCC